>JABCKW010000502.1:0-68779 GCA_014824385.1 Fusarium cyanostomum
CCACCACCACCGCCGCCGCCGCCGCCACTTCCACCTCCTCCTCCTGGTCCTCCTTTTTTGTTCTTCCGATTTCGAAGCCATGGGAATTCGGAGGCGTTAATCTCGAGCGTGTCGTCGCCATCAAATACTTCTCGACCAAGAATACCATCCTTCTTCTCCTCCCGTTCCAGTGCCTCAATTCTCTCTACCCACTCCCACACAACCACGCTGGCCGCCGCGGCGCCGACCCATCTCACATAGTCTCCCCATCCGGTGAATTCGGGTTGTGAAATATCGAGGATGAAGAAAACGACGGGAATCACGATCGAGGTGATTGAGATGATGGCAATAAAAGTGATGTTCTTCATAAAGGGGTGGTAGAACGCGTAACGCTTCTTCATTAGCGCAAAGTAGACAACCCAGGCTGCGTACAATAGTCCCAGGGAAAGCTGGAATAGATAGCTAAGGGCCGGGACGGGATGAACAAAGTTCTTAGGTCGCACTGTGGTATTGATTCCGTTCTCCGAGTATTTGAAGCTGGTAATGGCGCTGAAGATAACATCAAGGGTGATAAGCGCAAAAGCAACCCATTTGATGATGATCTTTTCTCGCTGACGGGGGAAAAGGCGAATCAGGGTCTGGGCCTGGGCAAGCCATAGAAAGGTGTCCGAGACGAGACGGATGACTTTTAGTTCCGTGCTGTTCATCACCTCATCCTGCAACTGCTTTGCGTTCTGGATCCCCCACGTATACTGATTCTGAGCCACTTGGAACGTGTCGGCAGTGGCAATCGTAAGTGAAATGGCGACGGTCAACGCGGCAACTTTTTGCAGCCACGGACGGCCACCAATACTAACGCTACTGGACGAACTGTGAGTAAAGCCGGATCGCCGTCCGAGGTAAACAATGCCTCCATCGAGAAAGGAGCGCGGGGTGATGAAGAGCATGATAACAAGCATGTAAGCCGTGACGGTGGTGGCAGCTAGGGCGTAACAAACAGGAAAGGTAGAGGCGTAGAATGGGTCGCGAAAGTCGGAAAGCTTGGGGCTGCTGTCGGATTTATCGTGTTGAGTAAGACTGCTCTCATCGCCTGGCGAGGCCACGCTCATGGCCAGTTCGACTCGAGGAAGGATATTCGGCGTCGGGCATGGCACCTGGAAGACGGCGGGTTCGCTTAATGGGACGGGGATGCCATTGGGACCCAATGTCATGACACCGCTGGCGGGTAGGAGAGTTGTGGTACACAGCGTGGGAAGCGCCGTGATGGTCGCAGAGACCAGCTGGCTGGTGTCCATGGTTGCGGCTGGCCGGTGATCAAGGGGGCAACACGCAACGGAACGGCCAGCCGCGAGCGACGAATTCGCGAGTCGGAAAATTCGAGATCAACTAGACGATCGCCATGAGAGGCACTTTCAGGATATTGGGCGTTGCCGGCCGCTTGTCCACTCGTATTGCCTCGGACTCGATTTCGACTCGTTGCGATGGGATCGTGATCGGATGATCGAATCTGCTTCGGCGCAGTTGGGAAGATCGTGGGGCGGGAGAATCGGACGCGGTTCCAGGGGCTTGATTGAGTACGGACGATCCTGTTAAGCGAGAAGCTGGGGAAAGACTTTAGTCTCACGGGCTTTCGAGGGCAAGGCTGGAGTTTTTGAAGACAGGTGCGCTGGATTGAAGGTCAAAAGCCGAAGCCGAGAGAGGTAGTGGTTGGTTCGGGTTCCAGGTTTCGTGGAACGTGCTGCACACACCAGGACCAGACCAGCCCTCAAGTGGGGTGGCAGAGTGGATGGAATTTGGTGATGGGGAGGCTGTGAGGCTGGGCGCCGAGAAATCTTGGCTTCTTTGGAGTCGATTATGTGGTCCTTCGCGTGGGTGTGCAGGATAAGGGTCGGGATGTGGCGATCTGGAAGGGTCGAAGAAGCTTGACGACGTCAACGAAGAATATGGCCGATCTGTAGCGGGTTGTGGGACAATGAGACAGAGTAGATGGAGAGACGCCAAACTCGGAATCGAGTTGTTTTTACTAGGCCCGTCGAGCGTGGCAAAGGGGGATTCTAACCAGTCGATGGGGCGAAGCGACGCACTGTATAGGTAAGCGGCACACGGTACGAACATCATACCCAGATATCACCAGAGAGGGAATGTACTTTCAGTGCTAGATGTCTCTCTACCTATGGTCTGCCGAACCAACACTGCAATGAATATCATGATCGTTGCAAGATTTGACTCTCTTGCAGCATCAGCCGCCGCTGTGCAGCCGCCGCGATCCAAACTTCCGGCCCGTCCTGCAACGGCGACGCATGAAGCGCACAGGAATGTAATTCCAGGAGTACATACGGATACGGAGCACGCAGTAGCAGCCGGGCGATGTACGCCAGCCAACGAAGGTCTGGCAACCATCACGTCAAAAACAGTGTGCTCACCACTAAAGTCGCCATGCCCGCCTTTTTCATTCGCTACAGATCGACATGTCTGAATTTGGAGCAGCCATCTTATGTGGACTCCTCACAGGAAGTTAAGTTCGTGGGAACCTCCAGCGCTAGCGCAGAGAAGAAGCCACCAACCCCACTCAGCTAAGCCACCCGCATTATGCATCTTGGGGGATGAGGATGGAAAAGATCACCATCAAAGGCTCTACTTCAACGGCATCCCTAATTAGACTGAACGCGGGGAAGTAATTCCTTGAATTGATAAGACGACTCGATTGAAATTATTGGTTGCCTCTGTCTTACATCCCATTTCTACATAGCTACAGGCTACTGATAATCAGCCAGATCAGATCATTCATTCCCCCGCGCGCGGGGCAGCATGGACGCTTGGTGGCTCGACAAACTTTGGCGCAAACTCACTTTTTGGCTGAATCTCGTTCGGCCCGCCCGATGAACTATAAAGTAAGCGAATGGATAGCCTGTATTGAAATCCGGTGTAACTTAAGCGTGAGCCCGAATAGGCATATCGAGTATGACAATAATTGTCATGAAATGGGATCGCTCGCTGGCTGTGCCATCAGCCCACTAGCACTCGGAGTCAAAGATTCAATTACACATTCTCAAGTTATCCTTTTAATGGAGACCCTATCTTTATGAGTTCTCTCGTCGCACACGACATCGCCATTCAATCCAATCAAGCTTTCTGAGCGCCAAGCCTGCGCAGGGGAAGCATCCAAGTCTTGGCAAAGCTTAGTTATCTCCAGGTCCCGCCTCTTGGCCTCTGCGCAACGCTTCTCCAGACTCTTGGCGCTGTCTTTCTCCAACGCGCATAAACGACGTTACCGTGCACCTTTCGAAGAAGAAAGCCTTGTAGATCTCAGTTGCGTCATACTTGATTATTCGCAAGGAGAAATTCGGAGATGGAAATAACACTCAAATAAAAGAACTCCTGGGTATTGGTGACTATCAACCACATGCAATGGTAATGCGCCCCTTTCATCGCGCCAGAACGAAATCTCCCAACGCCAAAAACATTGTCGAAATGCACCCCTCATCCTTTTCATCATGCAAATAAACAGGAAGCCCTCTTGCTTTTCTTCCCCTTTCATGCCGTACCCGCTAGCCCATCCTTATCCCCGTCGCTATGCACTATTTTCCCGAAGCTCCTGGCCCTGCCTCACTCCTCTTCATAGTCGGTTTCTTCCTGCTGCCCATCCCGATATCTCATCTCTAGCACCCACTTCTCGTCAAAGTCGATGCCCCGTCGGATTTTTGTGCCGGCCTTTCTCCAAACTGCGCTGCCCAGACCGATGTCTGCAATAAAGAGACGCCACTCATCCTCGTGCGCTGCATTGTTCAGATACGCGGGATCGTCCTCGCTCGGCGGTGTTACAGCCTCGAGCAGGCCGCGTTTGGGGGCGCCCATCGCAACGACGTACCGTGGTTTGACAAAGAGACGACTGCCATCAATAACCGCCACTTTGCCAGAGGTCGGGTCTATGCCCGTTGGAACGTCAACGGAAAGCACAAACGCTTCGTTGCGGTTTGCCCACTCCATCAACTCGTATACGGTAGCCTGGTCTCCTGTCCGCAGCTCCTCAAATGAGATAGTCAGCCCCAGAAGGGCATCGATGATGAGGGAGATTGATACGGGCGATCCGGACGAGGAATTCTTTCGTAGGTGCTCAAAGAGGTCGTTCTTGCTCAGAATCTTGCCACCAAAGGCCCGATATAGCTGGATCTGCTGTCGGAGATCCTCAAGCAAATCCCTTTCGCGCTCGATGCCCACCAGGCACATCAATACATTGACGCTCTTATTCCGCAGATGACGGCCGGCAGCAATGGCTCGAATGCCAGACTTGTTGTTGCCCGCCAGGATCACCACCGCCGGGCTGCTCAGTATGGCACTCGCGGAGGGGTTAGCGCCCACAAGTCTAAACCGTACTTTGATGGCAGGATCCGACAGAGCCTTGAAGGCCACCTCAGCAATGCCTCTCCCTCCGTTTTCGGCCATGAGTTGTTCCGTCAGCCCAACCTCGTTTGCCGCAATGTTCTCGAGGTTTACCATCTGTAGTGCGGAGACGGTTTCGAGTCGCTTGTTCGAGGGGTCGAGGTACAAACCAGGTGGGTGCCCTTGCTGTTTTCTGCCATCAGTACTGCGGGACTCTGGTCGGGAGATGGACAAGCGGGAAAGATGGCTTGAACGTACGCCGGAGTTGACACGGGTCAACGGGAGACCACCAGGCGGCGCAACAGCACTGGCCTTTCGTGACTGTGATCTCCGCGATGGCCCCGACTTGCTGTCAGCCCTCCGATTGCTCTGGCCGCTCCGTAGATCCCGCCCTGTTAGCCTCTCTCCGTCCTTTAATCCGTCATCCGCCTCGCTGTTCCAGAAATCTGCGTTCTTGCCAACCGTTGGCGACAGATCGAGAACATTCTCTGTGTAGTGTAGGTTCTTGCCTCCAGCTGTTCCGGGCTTTGACCGGCGGTTATGAGATACTAGGCGGCTGGCATCGTCAATCTGGTCCTCCTTTCTCATTTGATCAAAGATGGTGCGTTTGTCGAATTTCGCCAGGTTGTTCTCAAAGTCAAAGTCGCCCATTTCTTCCGTGACCTCTTCGGAAGCCCATCCATTATCAAGGGCCCCCTTGCGTCCCTTACCGTTCCGCTTAAGAGCATGGAATGGCTGAAATGACGCCGTACTCTGTAGGATTGGGGTTTGCCTCCACCCTTTGCCTCGGCCACCAGCAGGTGAGCCCTCAGCAGCCTGTCCATCTTCCTCGATGCGCTGGCCCTTTCCTTGCTTAGACTGGCGGGAACGCCGGTTCTTTTTCTTCGCAGACTGGGCTTCCCGAGGCTCGACAGACTGGCCGTTGCCCAGCTCAGGCACCGTCTCGCTGACAGCCAAGTTGCTCAGTGAACCCGTCAAGTCGTGGTCGGGAGTCGGCCGTCCTGGAGTGGAGACTGAAGCGCTAGGTTGAGCAGCCTGTAGCTCTGATCTTCCATCTTCTATACCGATAACTTTCGTATCCGACCCTGAGGGTGTCACTGACGCTGGCGGCCTTCCTAAGCTAAGAATCGCCGGGTCGACAAAGGCAGGCTGAGAGGGTGGTTGCGAAGAGGTAGGCGCGGCGACAGGTTCGGCGGGCGGGGGAGCATATGTAACTGGCGCATCGTCCGTCTTGATCTCCGACAGATCAGCAATGTTGGCGGCATCGATTCGCATATGTGGGTGCCATTCTTTGGTGCCTGAAACGAATACTATAGCCCGAATCTCAGTAGATGTTTTCAAGTAGACAGATCCAGACCATACACACCATTCGTCAAAGTTAGGCCGCTGCCCGCCTGGACATCTCGAACTGTCCCCGTGAGCTGGTAAGCTGCGGGCTCCCTTAGCACTACTCGCATGTGCAGGCCGATGAATTGGTTTGCCATGTTTAGACAGTCTCTTGTAGAGATTTGATGTCCTTCTTGGATGTTTTCTTTTCCGGCGAGACAGTTCTTGGACCAGAAGATCGTTACACTCTAGACGTCATCAAATTCCGAGAACGAAAGCTGTAAAGACCAATTCGCGGACGTGTAGCGTGGGATGTTGTAATCTCGAGAGTTTTCGAATTCTGCCAGAGAGTATCCTCGAAGTTTTCGGGAGCGAGAATGAAGGGAGCGAGCGGTCGAATTCGCCGACCAAGCAACAGATGATGGATCGAGTTTCTCGGGCGTGGGATGGTCAAAACGAGGGGAGGATCGACGCTTGGGCGTGCTTTTAAGCAGAGTCGCGCGAGGCCGAGATGTTCGTAATCGTGATATTCGGGTTGTATACAGTTTGTGATTCTGAGAAAGGGATTTCCCGCGAGGGCGCTGATCGGATTTGGGATTGCGATGTTGTGTGATGGGGGATTGCGGTGGTGGGAGACTATGGATATGGGGCAAGCTCTCTCGTGCGAAGTTCCCAACTTTCTTATCGATAACACGGTTCTGCAATTCTCATACTGGGCTTCAAATATTGGAACATCTTTCCATCACTCCTAGAGTCCAACGAACTCGATGGAACTACTAAAATTCGAAACTGAATCAAGTCTTAGTTGTTGATGTAACCAGGGTCGTGTCAGGCCTATCAGGACCAGGTAACGACGTTTGAGGCAGCTTGTCCTCAAACATGCAGTACACGTGCCTGGGTATCCAATCCAGTTCTCCCATATCTACCTACCGATCTCAATATTCATAGAGCCCACGGGAGGGCCGTTCAATCTTCAGACAAGGGGACACCTCGGTAAGAACAGCAGCAGCTACTTTCACCACAATACTGCTCGTGCTAGAAGAGACTCGGCAGGCGGGGAACTTGTCAGTGGAAGTTTGCATGCAGATTAACGTCCACAAACAGGTCCGAGTTTGAAAGAGTAGTTCGTTGTCATATTGAATTATCATGAAACACAGCTGTTCCGAGGTTAGATATCTACTAGCCATTGGCTCAATGGCTTGTCCCGACCAACTCGCCTTTTGTTCAGGCAGCCTTAACGCCTGCCCCATGATTGCCTGCTTCTATTAGAAACAGAACCCTTGAAGTAGCTCACCCCCTATCATACAGCGGTCCCAGCAGCGAAATCGATGTGCATAACGAGACCAATTGACTGCGCCAAAAGATACTCAGTAGCCATACGACGCCATTGCCTCTTCCTCATCATCTAGATCCACCATTTCAGGTGCTGGCTTTCTGGATGGTGCAGTCTTTGGGGGTGCAGCCCCAATTCGATTTGCGACAAAGTCAGTAATGGACTGGGGCTTGGGTTTTCCAAGGGCCTCCTCAGCACTGTACAACTGATTGTAAAATTGTACGACTCGGGAATGTGCCATGACCTTGGATTTTTCGAAGCCCAAAACCTGCAGACCGTCCTGAGTCGTCGCTCGACTTAGAGCAACATAGGCCTGGCCCTTCTCGAATACCCGTCCGAGATTGACCTTGACTCTCTCTAGAGTCTGACCCTGGGCTTTATGAATGGACAATGCCCACGCCAAGATCAGGGGGAGTTGGGTGCGCTTTGCTTGCAACTCTCCATTCGGCAGCTCGACCTTCCATTCTTCGGGCTGGCAGAGAATGACCCTTGATGTACCATCCGTTGCCATGAACTGTACAACAGGGAACTTCACTCCACTTGGGCTGGAATCAGGGTCGCGGCTGAACGACTTCATCAGCTTCTTACGTGCCTTAGCCATAGGATCGTCATCGTCGAATTTGTTGACCGAAGTCATGTCAAACGTCTTTTCATCTGAGAATCCGATGACCTTGCCCAAGGAACCGTTGACTAGTGATTCGTCCAGGTTCTTGATCAGCATTACTTGAGCATTAAGCTTCAAATCAATGCTCTTGGGCGCCATCATGTTCATCAACAGTTTGTCCCGGACCTCCTCTTTGCCCGTATCAAGAGCATCGTACCGCCGTACCGTGCCAGGAAGGTCTCTTAGCCGCTTCTCATTGGAGCCTTCGACTTCATTTCGAGTGGAAAACAACTCTGCGGTACCCAGGCCGTCGTTGAAGTTCAGTGGTCGTGATAGAGATTTGAATGCCCGTATGGTATCCTCGCTGATTCGGCCGAGGCGCATCTCATTGAGCATATTTGCAAATTTGGGGTCTCGCTGTCGGAAAACCTGTGTAAGTCCAATAGTGTGATCTATCGAGGTGGTCCAGGTAGACGCGTCGAAGGCAAACTTGGTCTCGCGCTTGGAGCCGTGGTCAGGGACCGGTGGAAGTTGGAAAAAGTCGCCGGTGATAATGAGTTGAATGCCACCCCATGGCCTACCATTGTTTCGAATCGTCCTCCCGATCTGAGACAGTTTGTCGAATAAATCTCCATCTACCATCGAAACCTCATCAATGACGAGGCACTTGGTTTTCAACCAGCGGTTCTTGGCCTTTGGAT
Organism: Fusarium cyanostomum; assembly: GCA_014824385.1. Classification (NCBI taxonomy): domain Eukaryota; kingdom Fungi; phylum Ascomycota; class Sordariomycetes; order Hypocreales; family Nectriaceae; genus Fusarium; species Fusarium cyanostomum. The sequence continues at coordinate 8,324 of JABCKW010000502.1, forward strand.
TCCGTCGAATTTTTTTTATCAGGGTCGGAGCATCGTCCTTGCCAAGGCCGATTCCTGAAAAGCTGTGGAGTGTGATGCCTCCAATGTTACATGCGGCAAGTCCAGTTGAGGCTGTGACCGCAACTCGCTCAGGGTCTTTCGCATACTTCTTCTTCAGCTCAGTGATGATGGCTCTCATTAACACAGACTTTCCAGTTCCGGCTGCGCCAGTGAAGAAAACGCTCTGGTTCTTGTTGACAACTAGGTCTAAGACATGCCGCTGCTCCTCGCTCAGAGATATAGCAAAGTTGCCCTTGGAGTGTGAAGTGGTGATTTCTTGAATCTCGTTCATAGCCAGGTCGGTGTTTGGCGTAGGCTGTTCTTGCTGGCGTTGGCTCCTGAACTGCTTTTTCTGTTCTTTAACGGCACTAGCACTTGGGTTCCAGAAGTCTTTTCGTTTGTTGGATGGAGTCTTTGTGATATTTCCATAGTCCTCTTCCTCATCATCGGGTTCTTCATGTTTGAAGCTTTGAGGAAGGACCCTCTTCTTCGCCTTCTTTAGGGCGGGAAGGTCCATGGAGTCTTTATCGCCGGACGATTCGCGTTTCAAGGATCGATCGGTTGTCATCGTCGTCGCCGAGGTCACTGACGTAGTTCGCTGTGGTGGTAAGAAATGAGATGCAGGAGATGAAGACCACTCAATGGGCTTTTCAGTCTGTGTTGATGTCGGCGGGGGAGGCATGTTCGCGTTAAAAACGGGTTTGGATGGAGTAGTCACAGGGAGGGGCGGCAAGGCGGAAGGGGCTTTGAAGTCTAGATCGAGCTCGTCATCATCGCTGAAGTCGTTTTCAGAAAAGTAGACAGCAGCCTTGGCCTTGGCTTGGGCATCGGGCCCAGTGAGATCGATAACGGCTGCTTCTTGTTGAAATGAACTTGAATCTCCGTAAAGGGATGTCAGCGAGCGGCTGCCAAGACCGGCTCCCGGTCTGTTAACGGCGGGCTGATTCATGTTAATGGGTCGATTATCGAGAGGTTTCGAGAAAGGCTGCATGGTCCTCGCCGACACAGCGACGGCATTTGGCTTCTTGAGTTGTTGGCGAATGTCGGCGTTATGAGTGCTGGGGCTGCTTGAAGGGAAGAACGGCTTAGACGACGGGCTCCTCTGTGGAGGACCGTTGGCCTCGTACTTGCTGTTGGCCTTGGCTAACATTGATTCGAAGAGTGGTGAGGCTGGCGGGCTGAGAGTATGAACATAAGCCAGCCTTCGCACAGCTCGTCGCAGAAGAAACGCCCGTGTCGGCGAGGAACGTATAGACAGGCTGGTGATGCCAGCCGACATAAACTGGAGTTGATAGGGACACCGTGGTTGGTGATGACCGAAGAGGAAGTCGAGAAAGAGGAAATGAAAATGAAAATGAACGGAAAGGGAAGGCAAGGCAAGGCAAGGCAAGCACACCAGCCGCGCCCACGATGAATGAGGCTGTACTGGAACCTCGGTCAGAGGAAAAGGAGCTTCATCAACTGCAAGTCCACAATCTTGTTACATTTGGTCCAATGTGGTGGTGCAAGACACGTCGAGGGCTCAAGTCGGTGCAACGAATGGCCGAAGTTGGCTACATCTGGATGCACTTCGACGCGTTCGAGGCGCGACCTCTTGCAGCCCCTCCGTCGCTCAGTCACGTGGTCTATATTGGGTACCAGGTAGGTCAACATTGACATCATTTAAGGTACCCAGGTACCTAGGGATGGTCGAGGAGAACGAATCAAACGTAAAATCACAACTCATCAATACAATTTTTATTTACTCCTGTTCGTGAAAGTTTTCCCCTTGCTCACTCTCATTCCCAAGTTGAAACTAGAGCTAAACTCCGTATCATGGTAAGCCCCAGGCATCACTTCCCTAGTTCCCATCTCAATCCGTACCAAGGATCAAAAACTAATTAATATTCAAGAAAGAGAATGATACATGAGAACTTTATACATAAATCCGTGGTCAAACCCAACATTATCAATTTTATGCCATTCTCACCTTAGTCGTGGTATTCTCGTCTAAAAGTCTCGCGTTCTCCCCGAGGCTGGGATGGACGGAACGAAACCCTAGTGGGTTGTTCCCTTCGACGCATATACTCTCGTGCATCACGATCTGGCCAGCGGAAGTCGTGGTCGGCATGCTTGCAATCGTCCTCTAGCCGACCGCCAAGTCTCGCCTTGAGCCCACGGCGCTGCCGAACATCTTCATCAAGATGCTCGAAGCGGTCATTGTCCCGCCAGACCTCGCGCTCACGGCAGGAATCATCCAGCCGAGCCCGTTCTAGACGGTTCTCCACGTGGTTGATCTCATTAGCAAAGATTTCTCGTCGAGCCTCAGGGGGAGACACGAGACGGACGGTAGACTTTCGCTGAATGATCCGAGGAGGAGATCGAACTCTCCTTCGAGATACCCATTCCGGTTCTTCTCCCCGGCGGCTGGGGTAAAACTCGCGTCTCGGAGACGTGATTTCCTCTCTGTGGCGATGGCCAGGTGAATGCAGACGGGCATGTGGCCGAGAAGGAAATCCAGAAGCACGTTTATCAGAGACGTACTCTGATTCTCTCTTGGCATGACGAGAATTCAAGACAACAACATTCCCCAGGTTATCTTTATGCATCCTGGTCGGACTACGTCCTCGATTATGTCGCGGCGAGCTTGAAGCAGAGCTGATAGACGATGGCCTTGTGTCTTCGCTCTCATCCTCCGAGAGGCAGTCATCAGACAAGAAGGAACTTCGGGAACTTCGGTCTGAGTCATGGTACACCTTGGTACCACCCTTGTCACCATTGGTGGTCGTCACGATGATGCTTTTCCTTCCCAGAACCATTGTGGCGGGAGGCTTTCCCGGAACTGCGACTGAAGGCGGCGGAAGCCCGACCCTGACCGGAGGCATTGCAGGCGCGCCGTTACCTGGCTTTGGAGGGAGCATGACAGGGGGTAACTTTGGCGGCGGCGGGAGGTCTCCCGTTCTTCCTGGAGCCATCACCGGCGGAGGTCTTGGTGGTGGAGGAAGTATATTTGTGTTGGGTGGAAGGATAGCAGCCGGAAGTTTTGGCGCCGGAGGGGCTCCTGGCTTTGGAAGGGTGGCTGCTGGAAGCTTGGGTGGTGGCGGAGCAGCATTTGGCCTAGGTGGAAGGGTAACCGCAGGGAGCTTTGGCGGAGGAGGAAGCGAAGCATTCGGCCTGGGTGGAAGGGTGACCGCAGGAAGCTTTGGCGGAGGAGGAAGCGAAGCATTTGGCCTTGGAGAGTTTGCAGCTGGCAGGTTTGGCTGAGATAGCGCTGGTCCTGGCCCCCCTGCTACTGCGGCCAGAGGCTTGGGCGGTGCTGCGTTGCCTTGTCTTGCTGGCATCATATGCTTCTCTCGATGCTCACTATTGACCACATTGCCATTCCGAGGTGGTTGGGCTTGTGGCGCTGGATGGTTGAGCTGCTCTGGCATGGTAGGCCAGGCAGGCCTGAACTGGCCATTCATCCTTGGGTCCATGGCGGGTACTGAAGACTTGAGAGGAGCTGCAGGGGCAGAATGCATGTGCTCTGAATGGCGAGCAGTAGGAGGAAAGCTTGTCGGATTTGGCTGAGCATGCGGTTGTCGTACCGGCGACAACATTGCCATCTCGTGTCTCCTCTTCTGCTCCCTCTCGTCCTCCTCGAGCATCCTCAAACCACTTTGGCCATGTGCGGGCGTCCGCTTAAAGTACGCAATGATGGCTTCTCTTTCCTTTGAGGGAGATCTGCTTCTCTTGGAGTATTTCCTGTACTTCTTGTCTTTCCGACCCCTCTTGTCCTTGTTGTGTCTGTCGATGTATTCGACGTATCGGTCATCCACCTTTCGGTATTTTGACTCGAACTGGACCAACCTGTAGCAGAATCGGGGGTCGGAATCCCGATTGGACAGCTCATCCTGAGCCTTTTCGAGTTGGCGTTGAATAGGCAGGGACTTGGCTGCCTTCTTCTCAAAGACGGGTTTTGTTTCTCTTTGGAGCTGCCGGACCCTACGTCTTGCCTCTTGTTGCGGGATGTCTCTCTGCTCAGTTCGAACGACTCTCTCCCAAGTGGGCTTCAGTGGGAGTCCCTCGTCATCAACGTCATAAGAGCTGGCGGCCCTCTCAAGGCGGATGACTTTATACGTGGAGAGGCGTTCACAGGCATCGCCCTCCGTGAGGCACTCGCTCCGGATGTCCGAGATCTCAACGGGATCTGGCTGACGCAGGTCCCGGGGAACTGCATGCAAGGGAGGAGCAGGAGGATAATGCGACTGGGGGTTGACTAGCATTGTCGCTGGCATACCTGCAGGAAAGCCAGCAGGGCCCCTGTTGTGTTGGGGCATTGGAGCACCTGGCAGAGGAGCTCGAGGCTGGTGATGGAGTGGCTGTGGAGAGTTGTATGGCATGGCCCCGGCAGGAAAAGGACTAGGCATCGTGCGATTGTTCTGTGATTGACAGTCGATGTTGTTTTCAACTCTCATACGAGGCAGCAGAGTGGAAGGAAGGTGAGGCGATGATATATCTGACTGGGGCACAGAGTGCAGGAGAATATGAATCTGAAAGGATCAGAGCGCCGGCATTCAACGGCGTTCGCGCAAGGAAAAGTGAGGCTGTCGAGATGCCAAAGGTGTGTGTACTAATAGAAAGATGGAGGGTGGATGCAAGCTTGAAAACCGCAATTGCTGGGTGAGGGGTAGAACACAGCCTGGTAAGTGTGTCAACCTATTGAGCGAACTAATCGCAGTTTGTGTAGGAATGATTGAAAGTTGTCTTGTTGTGATGGACCAAGTCGAGATTTTGGAGGGCGAATTAAGGTCTATTTGAATTCGAAAAGGCCCTCCGTTGAGAAGACATATCGGCCTGACTATTCCAACCCAATCCTCGATAGCAGCAGACACTATTCGTTCAGACAAAACAACTTATGCATGACATACGAATCGTAGATCGTGGCCGAACGCGCACCATGGTATTCAACGTGGTGGAGTGGTTCGCCCGTCTGTTACAAGGCGACAGACCATTCAGCCGATGTGCTACAAGCCAACTAGACGCAACACTTTTGATGACCACCATCTTGGAGACACCCGCATACCATACCGGCTTTTGATAAGATGCAAGTTTGACTCGTTTCATCGCCCGGTAGACGAAGCAGCCACTGACTTGCATCAAGACGGTCAGCGGCATCGGGCGACTGGAGATATCCCATTGGAACAGGCCCCATCAAGTGGTACCGCACCGTGTCTCGATGTAGACACCGACGATGAGGTAAAGTGCCGAGAGCCTAAGCAGGGTCGATCTGAGGGCGTCACCGATGGCCCGTTCTGTCAGAGCCGAGACATGCAAGGAGCCGTCAACAGAGCTCATCCATCCTGTCCCGAGCCGTGTCTGCACCACTGCGCCCTCTCAAGCAGTGTATTTTGCTTTGGTCAGTCTGACGCGGCGATGAGCGGATCATCTGGAGATGCTTCGCTCTGCGTAACCGCCTGCATACTTCTCACAGCATGAGGAGTTCCCATACAAGCCAGTCCGAGCGAATTGCCCGATCAGGCAACCTTCTCAATCATACCATTGCCGGGCAACTACGAATATATTGGGCGTTGATGCGGTTCGATGTCTCCGGCGCTGTGCCACAGTGTAAGAGAGCACAGCGTTCGCCACTATCGAAAAAAGATATATCGGGGGTACGTTACAAGTGCCAGGGCGAGTTGGCGTCGTGGACAAGTTGACAGCCCAGAGTGGCAGGGACCGCGTTGGACGAATACCGATAATCCTTTGCGAAACAACCCACGAAGCATAAAGGCCCAATTGAGTCAATGTTCAACATGACCTTGTTCGACAGGAATAGCTCCCCGGAACCGGCGGCTATGCAGGGAATTGTTTGATGGGCGACATAGACAGCGAATTGTACTCGAGGGTTCTTGAGCCACGGTCAAATTCGTTCAATCACTGCTCATAGGTGTTCATCGAGAGCAGATCGGCCAGCCCGCAAAAAAGTGCACATCTGATATCAGAGGAAGTATTACGCACGTATAGCTCCGAGAAGCTTGAGCTGCAAAACAAGTGGGCAGTCTCGTGCGTGTGATGTGGAAAAAATAACTGGCATCAATCACGCCCGGCCATTAACGTTATCTCCTTGACTGCGCGAGTGCTGCCAACCGGTACCCCGCAGGGGTCTAATCCAATAAAAATGAAGCTGATAAAAGGTACTTCTCTTGCCCCCTATTTACTATGGTGATAGAAGTCAAAGCAATTTGACGAGTTACATAACGCAACATTACAAAGCTCACAGCCGGGTCAAATACGGGGCGGCACGTGAAGTCGTCAGGCTGCTCGCGGCGGCTGTTTTTCTCTGTAATATAACTACTTGGATCAGAGGCGTTAAGTGCCTCGCCGGGAATTGATTGAGAAGTCATAAGTATCTTCAGAATGAATTGTATGGTGTTTTGGCCGTAATTGATTTTAAAGGCACTTCTTGTACCCCGCTTGTATCCGCGTTATAACGTGAAAAAAGTGGGTCTGGTACCGGTTGGCAGCACTCGCGCAGTCAAGGAGATATCCAGAGCATTTCCTTGCTTCAGACAGCCCGGTGACCCAGTCATCAGACGCCCGGCGATGCTGGGCGAGGCGATTTATACTTCACGCCATGATGCTCAACATGTGCGAAAAGCCGAAAATGCAAGGGTTGATTGATCATTCCTTCATTCTTCGAACGCCGCAAATCATGGTGGTTGTGCTAAAGGCTTTCCCATACGTCTAGCAGATGCCAGATCAAAATGAGGCGAAAGTGGAGGTGCACTTTTAAAGGGAAAGGGAAGACCCGACTCAATGAGACCGTGTCGGCCTGCCTCGTGGCCGTGTGACCCGACCTTCCTTGTGCTCTCCCTTTGTCTCTCACAAGCCAAACAACGGCAGCTTGTGACATGCCCTTGACGGCTTCCAGAACCGGCCGTTCCCGGGCCATCATCAGGCAACCGGCGGCTTGTCAAACTGGGGTTGCACCGAGCGGGCGGTTCTTTGTGTCGGGGCGGGCTCTGCGGAAAACCAAGGCGATCAACACACCACCATGGGAGACATGCCAACGTCTGCCGGGCGACCGAATGGTTGCCTCGTCGTCGCCTTGTGAGGGGTTTCCACAGCTTTGTAAGCGATTATCACAACGGCGGAGGATCAGACGCAGCAGAATCTTGGCAGGCAATGAGGCTGGCTGCCGACCAATGAATTGCTGGCTTGGCTCTCAGCCGTAAGAGACTGGGAAGTTATCGGAGACGAGGAGGTGTACAACCTTTCCTCAACCGAGTCGCCGGACAGAGATATGTTACAAGCAATTTGATCCCAGTAATCCCCGAGGATTGACCGATTTCGAATTCGCAAAAACCTTCATTTAAGTGAAAGAGTCCTCGTATGGCCACCTCCATAACCGGCCATTGTGGGAGACTAGAATAGTCGACCCAAGCCCCTGGGGTCTTAGTTTTCAACTTCAACGCCTTAAACTCTCTCATATATCCGGCCTTGCATAACTTCTTCATACGCTTTCGTTCGAATCGGCTCTCCATTAGGTCGCAGGCATACGCAAGTCCCTCCACCACTCTTCTGTCCGCTTCAGTCAGAGGCTCCTGGGGTCGATGCCAGTTCAGGGACCACCGCTCTAAAGGGGCACGAATGATTCCGCCGCGCACTTGATAGGGGGTTTTCCAAGCCTGATGAAGTTTGGTGCTGCTTGGTATCATCCAAGCCTTTCCCGGATAGATGTTGCTAAAGGATTCCCATTCGACGAGATGAGGAAAAACTGAGAAAAGCTCGGGAGCAGCTGAGGCAGCGAACGATCTGACGAAAGAAGGAAGTTTCCTGCCCCTGTATTCCTGGACTCTGAACTCTCGACGATGTGAATTGAATCCCCGATAGTAGAACTCAAAATCGTCCCAAATCGAAGCGATGTCTTTGGTTTCTTTCTCGAGATATCGATCAATATCGACACCAGCTTGTTGTAACATCTCAATCCATCTATGAATAAAAAATGGGGGTTCTTCTGCATCCGAAGTACGAAAAGCAGTTCCTGGAGAGCGGAGAGGTCGTCTTGATCTCATGCACCAGAGTACCAAATCTTGCAGTGAACATCCAGCACATCCGAAATAGCTTGCCTAATGAGAGATGCCCACCCATCTCTTTCTTGACGCTCGCTGGCCTTGGGTATGACTGATTGTAGGCAGGCCTGTACTATTTCCATCCAGAGACCTCTGTTGAAAAGCTCCCATTCTTCCGAGAAATATTCCTTGCAGGCCTCGACGCAGGAACTTACGTATATCGCAGATGAAGCGTGGTAGATCAGGGCCAAAAATTCAGACGGCGTAAGCGCATCACCCCTCGCGTCAATGTACGTGCGTGTACATGTAAAGTCACAGCCAGGTGCCCATTTTTTGCATGGTTGATACAGCATGCCATAAGTGGGAGGTAAATGCTGTCTGCATGTTCGTCGTTAGACCCATAACTTCCAATAACTCCCTTCGTAGGCCCGAGGCTGCACTGACCTTTCGTGTATTAATGTTAGGCCGGGACACTGATCGATTAAAAACTGGTGAATATCGTTTGCATTGGAGGAGATGGCCGCTTAAATGATCCGTCAATACTCCATACTTTTCAATTTTGCTAAAGCCTCTCCCACCCCTAACATTGTATCCGTTTCGGTTGATGTGGAATCGAACAGGTACAAGCTCGACGCAGGCGTGAGTGAGTATTTGTTGAGTACCTCCCGGAACCGGACAACGTCGTCTCGCCCAAGTGCCATTGAAAGATCCATCAAGAACCAAGAGTTCTCTTTGAACGTAAATATGCGTGGAAACCGTAGCGAAACGCATAGAGGACTGAGGGAGCCGTGTTGCAACGACAGCTTGGCGTATAGGTCCAGGAGTGGTGACCCAATGAGGAACGAAGATTCTTCATGGATGGTATTCGAGGACGAGTCATCTGGGTTGTGTTTCACTTTTCGTGCTTTTGTTCTTTCCAAGCGATATACGGAAAGCCAAGACCAAGACCATTTTTAGGTCTAGATGTCAGAGAGAATTCGAATGCTTTGGTGCTTGACGTTTTCGCATGTTCATCAAACCTGGATCCAGCAGGTATGACGACTCCCCGGGCGACATCGCGCCGATCGCTAAGTTACGCGTTTGTCTCGAGAATCTCTACGCTGTTGTCTTCTGCAGTTATCAGCGACGATGGTGACGTGGAATACGGTTGACTTGAACGACATTTCTCTTGTAAGAGGTGGCTGGTCTAGGAATTTTGGCGAGGAATGAAGAAAACCGAGGGCCGAAACGGGCGGTGCCTCTCTTATTATGCTCCGCAGAGTCGAAGATATCGTACACATCAGTGACATCAGCTTTAGAAATTTGTTTGTAGTCGTTCCAGCCGAGCAGTCACTGCCTCCACCAAGGCCGTCTCCCTTGAAAGCAAGCCTTGGACCTGTTGCAGCTTCGCCCGGCGAACTTCTTGCGGAATCCGCAACTCGGCCGACGGTGTCGTGGGTCCATCTTCGTCTGCAGCCACTTTCTTCAGTGCCTCCACCTCTGCTGCAAGACCTGCTTGCAGGTGCTTGATATCTTCCAGACGTTTCCATAATTGTTTCGCCGGTGCCTTGCCCGAGGCCAATTCTGCATACTCCGGAGCCGAGATGCTAACCTCCATTGTCCTTACCTCCTCTACAAACGCGCGTTCCTTGGCACTTAGGTCCTGAGTAGTTGCCTTTCCGACAATCTTTCGCAAATTCTCGAGACGCTCCGTAAGCTGTCCTTGACGATCTTTCGCTGCCGCAACCCGTCGATCATACATAGCATTGTCTGCCTCTCCATCGCGGTGTGAGCCGTTGATTGTATCAATCTTGCCCTTGACCTCGTTGGCCTTCACAACTTGTTGCTTGAGTTCGGCCTGGAGCAGCTCGCATCGTCGGAATACCTCAGCTGCTGCCATCCCAAGACGATGAGTCTCGTCTGCCAGGACCTTATGTGCATCGGTAAATATCTGAAGTGTAAGTGGGCTCAGCCTCACTTCCTGGTTAACTACCGTCTTATGCCGAGATGTGCGGAGTCTCTCCAACAAGGTCGGCAAAGCGGAGCCCTCATCGAATGCGTGCGACGGGTTGAACACTGGGCGAGGCTCATAAAAGTCCAACGGTGCCATGCTAGTCTCACGCTCATAGGCAGGACTTTCCTGTCGGATGGGTGCAAGATCAACCTCAGGCGTGTCGAAAGTCAGGGCAATGGGGTCATAGGACGTTGCCGAGAGAAGGAAATAGCCGACATCAGGGTCCCGGAGAACATTGCATGCAGCCAAGGGCACTGCTGCGTCAGCAGTCGGCTGCGAGTAGATGCGATCCCTGGACGACTGCGAGTTGACAAGCAGCCCGATTCTGAAATCCGTGCCAGCTTCGGAATCTCCGCTCAGCTCGCTTTCAAGGCGGAAGACCCACGAGGTAAGAGAGATGAAGGTGATAGCGGCGTGGTGGGTGACAAAGAAATTGTACCGAGACATAACGTCGGTGCTGAACACGGGCCAGCTCTCCTCGTTGACCTCGACCGGGCTCATCGTATCAATTGCCTGGAAGGAAAGAAGAGCAGGAGGGTCTGACTCGGCAAGGAAGCGGCCGAGCTTAGACTTGTTCTTTGGCGGCAACCACTGAGCCTGTATGCCCTCAAGGTCAAGGTACACTCGGATTTGACCGCTCGTGGACAGAAGACAGACCACAGTAAGAGACAGGCCCTCCTGGTCCCCGTCATCCATGTCTAGGTCTTCATCCTCGCCCATCATAAGCTCTTCTGTCTCTGTCTTCTTCCCAATAACAAGCATGTCAGTAATGGAGGTGTCCAGCTCGTCGCCAGTATCAGGATCAGACTGAAGCTCAAACGGACCCTGTAGGCGCGGGATGACACCAGGTCGGGATGGTCGTGTGTAGACTTCCACGATTGGGTCTCCAATCGGTCCTTCGACGATCTGGGGCTCTTGAGAGTCCAGTTCGCCCATCCACTCCAACTGCTGCTGGGCAAGCAGCTTCTCCTGTTCTCCAACCTCGGGGTCGTCCTCAATACTAGCGACTGTGGTGACAATAGATACCGAAAGTGAGGGAATCAGAGTGGGAGGCGGTGCCCAGCGTTGAGGCAGCAGAGGGCACAGAGCGTAGACATCTCCCTCTCTCATGGCCACCCACAGAGTCATGGGGTTCCATCCGCCAGCTCCTTTCGTAGAGAAGCTAGAAGCAGCCACCTCCATCTCAAATGAGTCAGGGGAAAAGGCCTTACTGGTAGTCGATGTCGACGCAGAGAAGTCCTGGTCTAGAGTTGTGCCGTCAGCTAGCTTCTTCAGATCAATAGACGTAGTTGGCGAATCAAACGACCATCGATCGGTGGTGGACAGTTCCCAGACTCGTACTGTGGCATCCGCCGTGACTGTGACGATGCAAGAGCCACTGACTCCAAGCGGGTGCCACAGGGCAGATACAATGGGAGACCGAGAAGTAACGTGGGTGGTAGGGCCCAGGGTGAAAATCCTGGGCTTAAGAGGGCCAACATCCTCACTTGTCAGATGCGAGGGGTCTGGAAGAACGCAGATGTGGACAGTGTGTGTCGTCAAGATAGCCAGAAAGTTCGAGTTCGGGGAAATGCTGAGCTGCCGAATGTCGTCGGCAACAGGCGTCTTGATAGTCTGCACGAAGAGTAAGTCAGAGCTGCTCTTTAAGACTCGGTTGACAACTTCAACTTACCCTCAGTCCAGTGGGTGATTCCAAGTCCGCATCGCCATCGAAAGATTGATTCGAACCCTCACGCTTGATGCGGACGCCTTGTCCCGGCCTCCCCTTCGCCTGGCGGTTCGCCCACCCATCCTTCAAGTATGCGAGGTCTCCCCAGCGAATCTCCCGCCCAACAGCAACGAAAACCTCAGTACCTCGACGAGCAATAGTTCTGTGCGGACCGGGGACCGCTTTCTTCTTGGAGGAGTAGGCAGGCTCAAGGCTGCGCGAGCGCGACGCCTCGGTGGATGGTTCAAACAAACGATGGCCTGGGCCGTTGCTCGACAGCCAAGCTGCCGAATAGCTCTTAACCTTGGGCATGGCGGGAGACCAGAGTCAAAATTCGCCAGCCGCAACCAGCATTAGCTTCCTGAAGCTCAAGAATTGGAGAGGTGAGCTGCGAAAGCTATGAAAGGGTGGTGCGATGGCAAGAAAGAAATGTTTGGGCGTCCGTAGAAAATAATAAGGCTGAAGGTCTGGGGGCGCAAACAGCGTCGTCGACTGCTTTTAGCGCCATACAGAACGCCCTGTAACCCCGGCGGCAACCTAGAAGCAGGTACCACATCAAAAAAAGTCGCTACGCCACAGTCAGGTAGAGGCAACCAGCCGCATGACCCACTTGTCGCTGCTCAAGCAAGCAGCCTTGCGAACTTCATCAATCGAGCATCTAAACAGCAATTGCTCAACAGCGTAATCACGTTTGCCTTTCTCAACCTCCAATCTCTGGCGAGATTATTAACCCGAGCTATTAGACTTCTGGACCGTCGAAATCGGCGACAATGCGACCCAGCGTTCGAAGCACCGTAGAGCGCCTTGACAGACCCAGCGCCTACTACCAGAGCCGCGTATGGTATCCGCCCCTCCCTTCTCACGATCAACTTTGCTGACAAGATGCCAGAACAAGCGGAGACGCGATCGCGATGATGATCAGAACGGCGAGAACTCAGCAGAGCCCCAGGCCGACCCCCTGGAGAACTCTACTACCCTCTACGTGGGCAACCTGTCCGTCTACCCCCACCCCAGTCTTGCACTCAAATGCCATCATACCGAGAACCGTGAAGAGCTGACCATCATGGCGCTTGTAGGTCTTTCTATACAACCGAAGAACAAGTCTACGAGCTTTTTTCCAAATGTGGCGAGATCAAGCGTCTCGTCATGGGCCTCGACCGCTTCAACAAGACACCCTGCGGTTTCTGCTTCGTCGAATACTACACACACCAGGATGCCCTCGACTGCATGAAGTACATTGGCGGGACCAAGCTCGATGAGCGCATCATCCGTACCGATCTTGATCCGGGCTTTGAGGAGGGTCGTCAGTACGGCCGTGGCAAGTCTGGTGGCCAAGTGCGTGATGAGTATCGCGAAGACTTTGACGAGGGCAGAGGAGGACTCGGCAGGGCGATACAGGGTGAGGAACGAGCGGACTACGGCGAAGATGGCAAATATGGCAGGTAAGGAGAGAGCGGGGGAGCTCGCCGGGCTAGGTTTTTGGGACTCGATACCCTCTGAAAAGAACAAGCAATCGATGCTTGTTTGGGACGATGAACTGGATTCCCTTATTTGAAATTGTCTTTGTGGATATGACTCGCTCTGTCTCCCATCCCAATGCGCGCCCTTGGTCTATTCCTACACTGGCACTGGACAGCCACCAAGGCTTTCATGCCGTAATATCTGATAAAAGCCGTCGTGACATTTTTCGCAATCCGTAGTTGAAACGAAGGTGTTGTACATGGAACCCAACGAGGATCCGTCTGCAATTCCCATTGTGGGATGAATACGCCGTTCTCCGTTCGGTCCTTGATCTGTTGGTCTCTCTCTTCCATCTCTGTATGATCGACTCTAGTAACCAGGGGGGTTGACTCGCTGCGAAACCCTGGTCCACTTGGGCAGTTCTGCTTGGTCGTCAGTATCACAACTCCCAATGAATGGCCCAGGTAACAAAAAGCGACGCACTGTGAATGCCCTTGCGGTAGCGCTTGGCCTTCCGGTCAAACATGGTGTACTTGTCTTTAGGCAACATCTCCGCCTCAGTAGGCATCTCAGCCTTCCATCGCTCGAGGGCCTCAAGAGTCTGGCCCTTCTTGGCGAGGGCAGCGTCGACGGTCGCGACAACGTTGTCGACAGCGCGGAGGCGCAGACGGTGGCGGCGCTTCTGGAACTTGGACATCCGCCAGGGGATCTTCCACAGAAGACCTCCAGAAAGAGGATTCGTAATGCGGAAGGGGCCGAACATCGTAGGGGACTATTGCGGATTAGGGGATTCAGGCGGCGGAGGACGGAGGAGGGTTTTACGGATTGTCGAATGAACGTGAACTTTTCCCCAGGCGCTGCATTGGCTGCTGCAGAGCCGCGTGCGCTTGATACAGGGAGCGTGGTTGGCTGCGTTAGCGGGGACTATCCGCTGGAGCGGAATATTATGAGACCCGGCACTGAGACGTCCAACGCAGCCTCCATTTTGAGCTTTGGAGCTCCCTAGGTACCTCTGGAGCGCAAAGAAGTAGCGCGAACCTCTAGACACCCTGATGCGCATCCGCCAGTAGATGGACGACATCGACGCCTCAATCGCCGACGCCCAAACCACATCCTAAACATCCAGCGCAGCCCGACAAAGATATTTGATACACCGCCGATGGGGACCGCGATACGATGAGTTACTACTTTGCCATCGTCGGCACCCAAGACAACCCGCTTTTCGAGTTTGAATTCGGCACCTCGAAGCACGGCGGCGATGGTCAATCGCGCTTCAGTGACCAGGTCCGCCACCTAAACCAGTTCATCCTACACTCGAGTCTCGATATTGTGGAGGAGGTTCAGTGGTCACATGGGCAGATGTAAGTTGGCGCCTCAGAGGATATGGCTTGAGAGTCAGACTTCCGATCAAGGGCCCCGGGGGGATTGGGACATGGAGATGGACAAAGCTACAAGACAGAGCAAAAGCCTAACTATTTCTCTCTCGTGTGCTAGGTACCTTAAGTGCATCGACAAATTTTTCAACAACTACATTTCGTGCTTCGTTACGGCGGGCAATGTCAAGTTCCTCCTCCTCCATCAGCCCATCGTCCCGACATCCGGTTCATCATCACGCTCATCAACCGCAATCGGCGCCAATCCCACCAGCCCAGCCACCGAAGAGGCCATCAAGATGTTCTTCACCGAAGTGTATGAGAATTGGGTCAAGGCTATCATGAGTCCCTTCTACCGCGCCAACATGGAGGTGCGCAGTCCCATCTTCAGGACAAGAGTTGCCGCAGCAGGGAGAAAGTACCTGTGATAGAAGATGGAGCATTTCTTTATGATACCATGCTTGCATTTCTGATGGGATAGACGGCAGATTTCTAATACTCATCTTGCAAAAGCCTTCGTCATCGAAACATTCATCTGGTCACAAGTCAGGCACAACAATCTCGACATGAAAGGAGCAGGCACTTCAACAAGACGGAACTGCAAGTAATCAATGCTCAATGTGGTATTCATTTCAAAAGGTCGTCTACCATGACGCCTAGTAATATCATAACCGTGTTCCCCGAACGCCGAAGTCAAATACACCCATCCCTGTGCCAGTCATTGTGCATCTGTGTATTCACTCCTAAAGCCAAACGAACCACCCAAGCAAGTGACTGCATAGCTTAACCACCGAAGCCGTAGAGGGTGCGGCCCTGTCGTTTGAGGGCGTAGACAACATCGAGCGAGGTGACGGTCTTCCGCTTGGCATGCTCAGTGTAGGTAACAGCGTCACGAATGACACCCTCGAGGAAGGTCTTGAGAACACCACGGGTCTCCTCATAGATCACTAAAAAGCACAAGGGTCAGTATCTTGGTGAGGCACAAAGGACAAATCGCGGCCAACTTACTGGCAGAAATACGCTTGACACCACCGCGACGGGCGAGACGTCGAATAGCGGGCTTAGTGATACCCTGGATGTTGTCTCGCAAAATCTTTCGGTGACGCTTGGCACCGCCCTTGCCGAGGCCTTTACCGCCCTTGCCGCCTGTAAAGTGAAGCGTTAGCAACTATCGCGAGCTTGTGAAGTGTATGCATCCCATTGACGCGCCAACATTGTCATCGCCGACGGCCGTGCAACGCGAGAGAAATAGAAGTAATGAAATACTTACGTCCAGTCATGTTGATTGACGAAGGTATTAAAGGTTCGATGAAAATAGATAAATGCGGCGCGTTATCGCGATGTTGTAGATGACGTGAGTTACAGAAGAGACGCGTTGTGTAGAGGCGGAAGAGAGAAGAAGGAAAGGCGAAAATACAGGATGCGGGGGGCGGAGGGAGGGAAATAAATATGTGCAGGCAATCAGTAAAAACAAACAGCAGCAGGCACCAAAAATCACTGCTAAAATGCGGGCAGGATCAGTAAAAATGGGAACTAAGAATCATCCCTCATGCAACCACGCGGTCATTAGGAAAGAAGGGCGCTTTCCCCGTTTGGGAAGCGCGTGTGAGAGGTACAAGGCAGTTGTACCTAGGCTGATTTGCACCTGTGGTCCATTTTTTCAAGAAGAGCTGTGGTTCGATTTTTTGATTGGTTGAGTTTTGAGATCACTCCTGCCGCCGCCAAAAATGAATTGGCTTAGGTACGTGCTCGAGAACATAAATCAACCTCCGCGTAATTATCTTAGTACGTAGGTAGGTAAGGTAGGTAGGAACCATAGTAGGAACCTTAGCTTGTTGGGGTGCAAAGCAAAAGTACATAATAATAATTTTCCCTTACAGTCGATTAACTTATTCGTCCGACCTTTTACTTACTTGAGGCCTTGTCCGGGGGAGCTGTATTAAATTCTTAAGTACCTAGAAAAAGTATAGCATAGTCGCTATATGGGCGATGCATTGATAACTTACTCAAATCATAACATCAAGTTTTGGTAATTTCCCGTTATTCATGTGTTTCAACTCATCCTGCGACTCACGTGGCGGGATTCAAAAACAGCTGGTGCCGCCGTGAGATCATCCGTCTGATTCTCTAACTGCTCAACGCGTCCTCACTTGCAACTGATTTTCCTTGACTGGCACACATACGCCTATGCAACGACAAGAGGAGGCCCTGGTTGAGTCAAAGACTGCCATGGCCTCAAGGTCTTCATCTATCAGAGTATCCCTCCACAAGCTCATCGCTCCGCGATGGCCAGCCTTCAAGTCCCCTTAATGTACAGGTACTACAACGCATGCTCCGATTACATATACACAACAAGCGAAGCCGCTCTTTCATTTGCTTCCGAAAGCTCAGGCCTTTGAAGGAGCCTGGCCATACCGAATAACGCCAATGCCATGCCCATGCTCTCATACCATCCATCAGTCAAGAGTTGCGCCGACCCTGGCTCCCGGCTCTTCATATGTTCGACCCTTGAACCTCCCTTGAACCAGCCTTCATCTAGTGGCGGCGCACGAATGGGTTCCATGCCCTCGGCTTCTGCCTCTGTCGTCCGTCCCTCCACGCATCCCGTGCCATATACTTCATTATCTTGCTGCTCCAATTCCCAAAACCAAGGCTGCCAAACTCAAGCGCAGACTCGTTAAACTCGCAATGCTCATGACATCATCCCATCATGGAGTCGTCCATCTCCACATCGTCCTCGAAACTCTCAATTGCTCCTTTAATCTGTTGACTTGCCTGCGCAACAGTTAGCATCACGATCACCAGATATTCAAGGGTCTGTTACTTTGCTTACTTTGGGGTCCAAAGCAAGGGCAATGGTAAAGTGCCGCACTGAGAGTTGCTTCTCGCCCATGCTCCTATACAGTTTGCCGAGGAGGAAGTGGACTGTTGCCTCATCTGGCGCCAAATCCTTCAGAATCATCAACTCCTTCTGCGCTGCTTCTAGCTGTCCTACGGCGAGCAGTGCTCTGGCCTTCTTGTACCGGGTCTGGGCTGCTCGGGGAGCGAGTTCAACTGCTTTGCTGTATGCTTGCAGAGCAGGCATTATCTGCTTCTGCTTTTCCAATACCGTTCCGATGCAGCAGATCAGAACCGCGTTGTTGGGGTTTATGCTTTGAGCGGCGTGGAAGTGCGTGTACGCCTTATCGTACGCACCTAGGCGCTCTTGAACTCTTCCAATGCCGTAGTAGGCGTTGTAATGGCGTCGATCAGCCGATATCGCCTGTCGGTACGCCGTGAGGGCCTTGTCATACTCTTCGTTGGTGACGTGTTCGTGCCCTTGCAAGGTAAAGGCATAGGCAAACTTAGGATCCAGTTGGGTTGCTCGCTTGAAACATTTCAGGGCCTGCTCGTGATCGCGAGCGAGCGACCATGCATTACCCAACGCACACCAAGCTTGCGGCGATAGCCAGGCCGAGTCTACGAGCTCGTGCGCAAGGAACGAGAGATCGGTCTCCCGCCTCAGATGCCACAGGATTGTGGAGTACACCTCCATGTCCTCGAGCCGAGATGGTGCCTGCACTCGCATCTTCCTAAAGAACTTTTCGGCCTCAGCGTATGAAGCCTGCTCGTAGTGTGCTCGACCCAGCTGTGCAAGCACCCACGGTGTATTTTGATATGATAGAGGTAGCGACATGAGGGCTTGCAAACTCTCGGGGCACTGGAATTGCGATAAAGAGTAATACCCGCTCGCATGCTTCTTGGTAAGGTCGAGAATCCACCTAAGCCCTTCTTCGATCCTTTGGGTGTCTACCTCTGTTGTCTTGGGCGCAGGCGGCTGGGGATGGGCCTCCTTGACCCTTGACATCTCCCCATGGTCTACATCGGCGTGCGCATCTTCAAGAGGTTTGCGGTTTCCACTGACCACGCGCCCAACATTAGAGCCACTGGATCCAGGTCGAACGATCCGAGAAATGGGGGGTCTAGCCTTCTTTAATTCCCGCCCGGCCGATGCTCCTATTGTGGCTGCGCCAGAGTTTGCTTTGGACGATGGTCTGAACATGTTAAGCCTTGCGCTGCGTCGAGTGGTTGCTGGCTCTTCCGAGTTGGTCGATCGTTGTGCTGGGTGTCCTGATACAGTCCGCTTCCTCTCCGCAGCTGGTATGGATGATCGCAGAGATCCTGTGGATACAGCATTGGACGCATCTGCCATCACAACTTCACCCGTCTGTTCTTGCTGCCCCTTGTCCTGCGCTCTCGTTCGCCTAGAACCTATCCGATAGTTCATTCGCGGCGGTGCCTCATGACCTGGGTCTATAGCCTGCGTGTTCCGTGTCCTCCGAGGCGGTGCTTGAGGAGGATCGTGGGGGTGAACAACGCGAGATAATGTCGCATCTGTTGGTGCCGGACCTGGAGGCGTCTCCATTCCGTCAAACCCAGAGCTGCTGTTGGTCGATGTCGCATAGCGTAATCGACCCTCGCGGATCTTCAACATGAAGTCGCTCTTTTCGGCTTCCGTGACAGAATCACCATTAGTCAACTCATGAATGGTGGGAGAGTGGCTCGGGTTAAACGGATCGCTTCCGATATCCGTTGCGACACTTCGTTGCGACCTCTTTGTGGGCACATCCGGGACAACCGATACCGATCCTTCTCTTGAATCCGAGGGACTCGATTCCACACCAAAGCTCTGGACAAGCGCATCGTTGACTTTAAAGATGTTTGGTACACGAACTGTAACACCCATATCACAGAGTGCTGCGAAGGCATCCCACATGAAGGGGTTGAGCTTGAGGGCCTCTTCGAAACAGCCGACGGCCTTTTTTTTATCATCATAGCCACGGCTCAGTTTTCCTAGCAAGCAGAGTACAGCGGGTGCATCGGGAAGAGCTGTTCGGGTCGTCGCGCTATGCTTGCCCAAACTGCTTTTTGATGACCAGAGACTCCGCGACTTCTCCAGCGCCGAGATGCCATCTTTGTATCGCTCAAGAGCCAAACAAGCTTGCGCGAACACCCACGCACAGCCTAGGTGAACGCCGCGGTAGCCTATGGGCTTACTGACGTCGTATGCCGACCGGTAATCGCCGAGGCGCAGATGACATAGCGCATAGAGGTACGTGGATTCGCTAGACCTAGGGTCCTGGGCGGTCAACCGTTCGGCGAAGAATAGTGCATTCTCGTGTGAGGCGTTGTCGAGATGATAGTGTATTACCTGTCGTAGAAGGCTACTGATGGCTGTCGGAGTGGGCGCCATGCTGGATGTTGCTGTCCAGCGTCAAAGGTAGAGGAGGTTGGGGGATTCGGGGGTGATGGCGCTGACGGAGTTACCTAGCTACGTGTCCAGGCCATGGGACAGTCGAAGGATATGGGAAGGTAAAAGACTCAATGGCAGTCGAACCTGCAATAGGCGATCGAGAATATGGGTTGTCGTCGCCAAACAAATGTTTGTTGTCGTCCTTGGCCGTTCGCGTGGGTGGCGGGGACAGCCAGGTCGAAAGAAAACAAAGCCGCCGTGGGTCGTAGTCGCTGGCCGGTCGCAGTCGATGTCAACGTCGTCGAAAGGATTAGAAATTAATAAAAGAACAAAAATTCTCCAGGTCCAGACGGATTCTTCTGATCAAAAGTAGTGCGCCTGGATCTTGCAGCCTGGGAAGGATCAAGAGGCGTTGCAAGCGTCAAGGGAAGCCGTGAAAGTGTCGACAAGCTCGCAATGTTTCGTGAACGGGAATGGTGGGTCCTGATGAGCGAGAGGGCGATGAAGATGAGATTGAAGGGAAACTCAAAGCATCGAGGGATGAAAAGAAAGAAAGAAAAATCCCTGCTACCAGCTAATCCGACTTCGATAAGAGTTGCACATGGTAATGTGAACTCGACTGGAGCCTGAAGATGCGTTAAGACTTGAACCTTATTTACTTTGCGAACGTGAACCTTGAGTGAATGGTTGAAGTGACGGGCGGCTAAGGAAGGCAGGTGTGCGGGTATTCCAGTTGTTGTCAGCTCCTTTGGCGCCAGAGGTCTCTGAGCAACCAGCCACCATGTATATGTACTTGCCAAAGTGGCAGACTACGCCTTATTTCCGGTAAATAAACGTACCGAGACCTCCATCCCTAGCAGCAACCTAAGGTAAGGCAGCGGAAGGCGCTACGACACCAGCCACTAAAAAGCATTCACCTTGTTCCAGTTCCTTGCAGACATTTGGGACCAATAGTTGATGCAAGACGGACACAGAGGATTGCAATCAAACAAAGAAACAATTATCGAGTTACCAACAAAGATCTCAAGAATATTAATAACCTTAAGGTTTGATGACGAAGTGCGTAGGACTCGATTCAATTCAGGAAAATAGACCAAGTTTGAATGGTAGAACCCAAGGTTCCCAGAGATTCATTAATCGTAACCGAGTATCCTTGATCTACCCTTCTTGTCGCGAGCAAGACAACGACATCGCCTCATTCCCTTCCTTCACAATGCCAGCACAGAGCTCAGCATCTTGGCCACTAACAAGCAGCGTGTCGAAACTTAAGCAGCGATGGTGACCTCCACCTCAACACCAGCCTCAACTGTAAAACGGTTAGCCACAGCGCAACTTCCTTATAATGTAGCAGAGTTCCTTACTGTTGACGATGACGGACTTGACGACCTCGGTGGGCGCGTGAAGGTCGATGAGGCGCTTGTGGACGCGGAGCTCGTAGAGGTCCCAGGTCTTGGAACCCTCACCACAAGGGGTCTTGCGGGTGGTGATCTTGAGGTTCTTGGTGGGCAGACGGACAGGGCCCTTGACGGTGAGGCCCTTGCTGCGGGCACGCTCAATGAGCTCAGCGCTGACCTTCTCAAGAGACTGAACCTTTCGGCTAGTCAGGGTGATTCGGATGCGGTGGCTCTTCTATTGGAGGGGTTAGCACTGGCAATTGTCCATGTCGATGTGGGTTGTGGACGTACGGGCTGGTCGCCAAGATCCTTCTCCATCTTTTGGTGAGACATTGTGAATGGCTGTCAAGACTCGGCAAATTCTACTGCAACGGTAACGTGATGACGGCCTGGTCGGGTTGAGGGACTGATTCCTTTGGTGTTGTGGAAGTTTCAATGTGATTTCACCAAAATTTAAGAAAAATTGTGCGCTTATCGCCTATCGCACATCCCCCACCAAGATGCTCACGTGACATGCAACAACCGACCTCGACGAGATCCTACGGGATGTCGGAACACAGTTCATTTACATGCAGTCTTTTGAGAGGTAACAGGGAGCAGGAGCAGATTCGACGGTTTTTTTCGTCATCTTCCTATGTTTCCAGTGCAATCTCACTTTTGAGGTCTTTCTTAGGCACTTACAGGACGTGATTCCCTCAAACAACCTGAGCTAGCAGGCGGAAAGTGGAGGTGCCTATCAGCTTACCGCAATTACAGCTCCCTCCAAGCTCCTCCGACACGCTGTTCACTCAATCCCTGATCAGCGCCAAGTTTCGTCATTCCACTTCCTTAACACTCTCCTCCAATACTTGCAACTAGACCAATAACTTACACGACACAACCAGATCTCTCATATTCGGACCTATCACTCGTCACTGCATTTACCATGGCCCAGAAAGCGAAGAAGGACCGCGCCAAATCCAACACAGCCGCGCTTAACAACCTCCATATCGGCTCGCTCATCGTTAACACCCTCTTCCTCCTCTTACACTTCCTCTTCCGCTCTCGCTCCCTCTGGCTCTACGGCCTCCTGTCTGCGCCCGCGCTTATCTGCGAGTATGTTCTCGAGATCTCCGGCCGCCCCAAGTACGACCCGTCAACTCGCGCCCTGCGCACCGCTGGCGAAGACCTCTCCTCTCCGGGTCTGACTGAGTACATGTTCGATGTCGTCTGGGTTACCTGGGCATCGGCGATTTCTGTCATTCTTTTTGGCAACAAAGCATGGCTCTTGTGGGCGACTGTCCCAGCTTACGGCCTGTATCTGGGAAGTGGCCTGCTCGGTATGGGAAAGCAGAAGATGGCCGAGCTGCAGGGCGGCGGTGGTGGTGCAGAGGCAGTTCCTCAGGGAAATCGCAGGGCCCGCCGGGCTGCCTAATTGGATCCAATTCTTCTATGGAGAGCTCTATCTATCATGGTTCTGGGAATTGGCGTCTTATCTAAGTGCTCTGCTGTGGTCGCTCGCCCGTCCATCGCTCCAGAGTCACATCATCAACATTGCGCACTAGAACGTGGATATGCTCCAGAGCGCGCACGCTTTGAAGAGCCACCCAATTCTTGAACCACAACACCCGACTCTCCCCATCCGGCCCCAAGGCATTGACAAAAAAGCTCTTGACAAAAGACTTGACCAGCGCCCGACTCTCCGGCGTCATGTCCCCTGTCTCCGGGTCCGTGGGGATAGTTGTGCGCAGCCACACGACAATGTGTCGGATCTCCGGGTCCAAACCATAAGGCCAGTCGTTGATCAGGACGCGGTAATCTGAAGGGTCTTCGAATGGAACAGCGGACGCGGGTGTGAATGGTGGCTTGCCCCAGGACTTGGGCAGCCGGTTGGTGAGGAGGTAGTTTGTCATGGAGCCATACTGAGCTCTTGTTGCCGCTGTCCAACTCATGTATCGACGGAGATCGGATGGCTTTCGCTTCAGGACAGAGAGGTTATTTGTTTCTACTCTCGTTATTAGTCAACTGAGCTAGCAGTAGCATCTAAGATGTCAAGCAAGCATTCATTCAGAGTACTCACCGATAATGCTCTTCAAATCCTGCCAATCATGTTTATGAAATTCTTCGTCTGTCTGCGACAGAACCCACTTGTCAACGTCGGTGAGTGGGAAAGGCGACTCCTCTGGTGGATTTTCACCCATGGTGTTGAAGCGAGTAGTGAACGTGAACGAGAACGGTGCGGGAGTTCTCACTAGAGCTTTGAGAGGAACCAAAGTCTTGGAATTCCTTGGTCCAGCTTTGCAGTGGATGGCTAAGGTGGTCCGTAAAGCAAGATATAGTTCTGGCAACAGATATCGCGCGCTTCTTGAACTCACAAGTTCGCTGAGCCATCTGGAATGCTCCGATGTTACTCATGCGGTGTGAAGATCTCAACCAGCTTATGTCAGCGGCAGCATGTCTCTGAGCCATTCTTTCTTTCATCGATTCAGTAGTGAACAACAAGTACTACTCCCATATGTCTGTCCATTGAAGAAGAAAAAGGCATCGTTTTGGAGGATCCTTTGCTTAGGATCGTCACATGCGAAAGTGAAAAGAGAATGGTTTTGATAACCACTAGTGGTAATCAAGGTTTCCGCGGTCGGTTATTGAGCAGCTGCGCCAACACCAGCCCCTCCATCATCGATTCAGCATCATCTTCATCGCGTCAAGGACCCTTGAAATTTAGCCCAATTACAACGCTCACCACTTTCTTTTGCCGTCAATTGCATTTCACTCGCTACAATTTTACCAGGACGCTCGTTCTGAAACTGGGGTTTATTTGAAAAGACATCTTCCGTCCAATATCTCATTCGGAAGAGCTCGCACCTCATGAATCAGATCGCCCACCAAGCCATTACTCCCCCATCATGATCCTCGGTCCCATCACCCTCATTGACTGTTTAGTCTTTCTCATATTCCTCGCACCGCAGCTCATTTGGCGGGCCGGTTTCTTTACGACTCTCTTCACTGGCCTGAAGGCTCTGCCGTTTCTACGTTAGTTATCCCTCACTCAGTGCCGGTTTCGGGATTCACATGAACTCACATGGCAAACGCAGTGATTAAGCTCCCATTCGAATTTGTTCACGAGCGCTACTTCACTCGTCCTAGCCAGCAACTTCAATTCACGCAAAGTGCTACGGTGTTTGAGGATTTTGTGATACGCTGCGTGAGATACGCCTTTGCCAACATCCCCGCCAAGGTCGGGAGGGTCTTCTTTTCCAAATATGTTGCTCTGCCATTTGTGCGATGGCGCATGCTTCGGCATGGCTACATAAGATCTCCAGTCTACTATCGCGAATACTCCATAGGACAGGTAGAGTTTCCACGAGAGCCCCGTTTGGAAAAGCCTCATTAACACCAAGCAGGGAGCTGTCCAGACTCGAGGTACCTGGATTATGCATCGGCCAGAGCACCCTCCTGACTTTGTTCTATACTATCTTCATGGTAGGTCGAATAGATATCCATACCGATGTCCTATTCCCATCACTGACTGATCCAAGGTGGTGGCTTCGTGATGGGTTCGAGCTACTTTTACCTGGAGTTTCTCATGGTCTGGCATCACTTACTCGTGGAAGCCGGATTCACGAACCCGGCCATTTTCGCACTCGAATACAGCCTAGTACCTGATGAGGTGTATCCCAGGCAAGTTTTGGAATCATTAGAGGGTTACAAGCACGTTCTCGAGGTCATCAAAGATGCCTCTAAAGTTTGTGTCTCGGGCGACTCGGCTGGCGGCTCACTGATCCTTAGCTTGCTGCTCGAGTTGGGCGCACAGGCTGGTAACCAGGACAGCAAGGGAATTCAAGTTGATGTGCGCGGTGGGCTCGCTAACCCCAACCCACCGCATCTAGCTCTGCCACGGATGGCCACACTTATCTCACCATGGGTGACGCTCATGTCAAACCTGCACTACACCTCCAAAAGTGACTTTTTGGACAAACGCACCTTATGGAGGTACGCACACGAATATGCAGGTGAGAACATGGTCCAACAACAACCAGCATCTCCGGGGAGTTGTGTCGATGATAAGCTCTGGAAGGCAGCCAGTCCGGAACGAGGTTACTTCATCATCTTCGGAGAAGAAGAAGTCTTTGCGCCTGATATTGAAGCCTTTCTCAAGCGGCAAGCCAAGATTGGCATTGAAGTCGAGGGACAGAAGTTTGACGGTGGCATCCACGCGTGGCCCGTAGCGTCAATATTTCTGTCTAGCACAGAAGAGAAGAGGTTGCAAGGACTTAGAACTGCTGTCAAAGAGATTAGAAGACGAATGCTCGAGTGGGGCACGTTGAATGGAGACAAGGTATAACTGTCAGATTAGATCAAGTAAATGTCATAGCCAGGGCCTTAAAACAGTGGATCAGGAACCAGAGGACAGAACTCGGCTTCGTCTTCACCAGGCCCGCTCCGAGATAAAAGCTCAACTTGTGTCATCACGAATATACGAAGGAAAGGATAGGTAGGTATATAAGAGGACTCTGAATCATACCTGGTAGAAAGAAGAGGAGCTGTCAGCCATCCACGTGGCCCGTGTCAAATCTCGAAGCGTCGATGAGTGAGTTGCGATAAGATATCGACTATTTTCTCGGTGGCTCAGTGGTTTCAGCCGCGAGGCAGAAACAGCCACGCATCCCATGCACCGGGCACTATCTCAGGCTCAAATGCCACTGCTTGTATAGTTAAACATGGGGGAACAGAGCAGCTCACATACAGTTTGAGTCAAGGCAGCTAGACAATCGCTGCATTGTAAGTTGTAACCTCAATCAGGCAGACAGTGAGAGCCTAAGCAGGAGCCTAGGGCGGCAACAAGGCATCCAAGCCATGCCAGTTACAGGGCACCCTTTGGGTGTCCAGTTCAGCACTGCATGTTCGGCCAGTTGGTCGTTGGCGAACGAGGAATGGAAGATGCGGCCCGCTCCACCAGCGCGCAGGGACATTGTGCGGCTGATACCAGGCATGGCTCGAATAATCGTTGGGGGGAGTGCAGGTAGGCACACAGGGGAAGTGGTGCAGGTTGATCGAATTAGATCCAAAAGGAAGCAGACTTGCAAAGCGAACGCCCCGTTGCGAACCCCCGAGTATATAGAGATAATACCTACTCCAAGTGTGGATGAAGGAAGAAGAAAGTGAATCGCAAGCCACAGGCCGGAAAATGAGATGCACAGCGCGCTTTCCCAGAAAGGATAGGAGTAAGTTAGTGGCCACCTCAATTAAATGCCGTACCTTAGGTACCTATTACGTACTTAGGTAGGTAGGTACCTACCTACCTTACCTAGGTACTACCTAGTAAGTAAAGTGTACATACCTACCTACCTAGGTATGTACTCCCAATTATGGAGCACGCACGCCCCAGCGAGCTCCTTCCCCTTCACCTAGGACGGTTCCGGTCCCGAGGGATCAGCTTGAGACAACACCGTCTCTTGTTTGGGCGTCAAGCCAGGGCGCGCGTGGTTGTGTCGGAGTAAGAGCCCCGCGTCGTGCATATAAACGGCCGGCATTCCCTCCCGTCGCTTCCCCCGCCACTTGCCGCCGCTTTGTCGAATGCCGACTGGTTCACCCTCTCATCGAGTTAAAGAACGACCCAGCGAAAGCGACGCCCCTGCCCTTGGCCGTATCAAGAGGCGATTCATCACTATAGCCTCACCGAAAGCTATCGTCTCCACATCTGTGCTCTCACCTACACGCATTCCCTTGTGAGGACAACCACGGTTTTTGTCGAGTCTTGCCGGCTCTCTTGAAAGAAGCCCGTACTCCGAAGCCTTGTCTTCCACCCACTCCAAACATTGAGGCTTGGGTCGTCTGCCTACTCGTCTGCCTACTCGTCTGACACCCGCCTTGTTGCCTTGCGAGCCTCGTCTGTGTTCAACCGCCACCTGGACTGGGACAAACTCGAATCGCCCCCGTCTCATATCACTGTCTTACACAGCCTCTCGACAAACAGTCACATCCCAACCGCTTCGCGATTGTTCAAGGGAAAGGGTACTTCGGCCCTCTCCTTTGTCCGAGTGTCACCACCTTCTTCACCCTTGGATATCCTCACAACTCTTTCAGTGCGTGGCCCCGGCCCAGCCCAATCTTGCATTGTGCCCCACCCAACGTCACGTCAATCAAACTACATTGCCATCCCAGCCACGGGACAAGAGCTTGTTGATTCGTGAGCTCCCAGTTAAGCCCCTTGTTCCCCTTGTCCTCTCTACGCACTGCTGCTGTGAGCTTAATAGCAGCCGATAAGCGCCTGCTGTCTGAGTTTGTTTGATACAGTCCGACGTTTATTTCCCTATGTCCTATTGTTCTCGATCAGCCTAGATCTTTCAGGCGTACATATTGGATGATCGCATGATCTTGGCTGATACCCCAAATCACTAAAACCTTGATTCAACTACAAAGCTGCGGTCGGGACACATTGTCCACGGTTTTTCGTCAACCCATTCCGTTCGAGTTGCGCGTGAGCACAGGACTGTGTTCTGGTTGTGTTCTGGTCCCTTGGTCTTCTCTCGAACACTTATTCAAAGGAACACGCACAAACATATCAACGGATATACACCGCGCTTTCAGCTGTATACGCACACTGTAGGCTGTTTTCCCGTTAACCCCGCTGCGCTGCGTTGGTTGATGGGATCGCGCGCCGCCAAGCGACTTTTAGGCCTGGAATCATCGCCCATCTATCGAGCACCATCAAAGACGAACCAAGCCTCGTTAGCAAGGAATCACCAAGGGGGCTCCGTTCGCGTACAGTCCCGTTCGCTGGACATTAATAAATCCCCTCCCGGCCGCTTCGGGGCCCCACCATAATCTTTTAATCACTTCGCGACAGGTCCCGACAAAAAGAATATTTATTATGTCGGCCGACGACAGCTACGCTCCCAAGTCTCCGGACCTCTCTTCTTTTTATTCAAGTGGCCCCACCCAACCCACGCCGCAACTGCTCCAACATCCACAAGCCGACAGCCACTTTAGCCCTGGATACGAATATAAAGCAGAGTCTCCAACCTACGGCAGGTCTGCATCTTTTCCTTCCTACGTTCCCCCTTCTATCCCTTTCAACAACAACACCGACGACACTGGTCACCATCAACAACTCATCCATCAGCAGCACCCAACTCAGCCGAGATCCGTTCGGTCAGAATATCAACCTTACTTTTCGGTGCTGCAGCCTTCTGCCCAGAATCCATACATTCATTCCGCAACATCCCAGCGAATACCTCCTCGTAACAGCTACGAGGGCGATTTGGCCTCTTTTCCCCCGCATCAGCAGCATCAATCCCCGCCCGTGTCTTACGGCCTTGCCTACACAGAGCAAGCTCCGCGTCCTGGTGTGGCCTCGTACAACCAACCCTACGCGCCGCCAACAGGGACTGGTGCCCTAGAGCCCTCTTCCGATTTCGCCATTGCGTCCTTTGATACAAGTATGCCTCCTCGCAAGGCTGCGCCGCCTGCAGCGCCTGTTATCGAGCCGTCCCCCGTCAGAACCAGGTTTCCCACTGCGAGAATCAAGCGGATCATGCAGGCAGATGAGGAGGTGGGCAAAGTTGCGCAGCAGACACCTATTGCAGTGGGCAAGGCT
Organism: Fusarium cyanostomum; assembly: GCA_014824385.1. Lineage (NCBI taxonomy): Eukaryota > Fungi > Ascomycota > Sordariomycetes > Hypocreales > Nectriaceae > Fusarium > Fusarium cyanostomum. The sequence continues at coordinate 37,137 of JABCKW010000502.1, forward strand.
CTCGAGCTTTTCATGATTCAATTGGTCACGAAAAGTGCAGATGTGGCCAAGGAGAAGGGTTCAAAGAGAGTCACGGCGCCGATGCTCAAGCAAGTGGTTGAGACCGATGAGCAATGGGACTTTTTGCGCGACATTGTCAGCCGCGTCGAGAATGAGAAGGAGGGCAGCAAATCCAAGGCCAAACAGGAGAGCTCGAGCGACGAGGAGATGTCGGAACCCAAGAAGAGGACGCGTGGTGGCAGGAAAAAGAAGGTGACGTGACGCGCTGTGCTCTTGCTGGAGTATTGTCTGATTCTATGTTTTTTTGGAGGGATATTGGAATGCTTCATGAAGGACACGATCAAGTATGAAACGGCGTTCAAGGGGTTCGCATTCAGCCGGCGTTTGGCGCCAAGAGAGACTTTTGTCCCATGGTTTTTTTTGGCAGGTTATATATGGTGTCCGCATGGAGCGTCGCGCTTTTAGAGCTGCATGTGCTGGTGCTCCATTTTGAACTTCTGGGCTCGAGTGTTGGGCATCTGCATAGATAAGAAACGTTGGGAGGGTGTTGACTTGAAGAAGGCAGTCTTCCGCGTGTTTGTGTCATTCTGAATACCGCATCCTGTGTGTGTGGGAGTGCTTATTTATGCGTTGCATGCCCGTAATGGCGACTCGTGAAAGCACGCTTTGCGCCGCGATTTGGCTGTTGGTCGTTCGCTTCGTCATGGTTGTAGTTCCCGGCTTCGGGGACAAGATCCCGATATTATATTCTACCCATGGAGCGGGTATGCAAATAAGCACATGTCGACTTAAGTGTACGTATAAAACTTGCTCTACCTACTACCTGTATCATATACGAAAATTACATCCGCATCTTTCGGGTCTACTACCCTGGACCCTCACGGATGGACCCGATAAGGGCCTATTCGACACGCTTCCCATCGCTAGTTAATCGTTTCTCTGTGACTCTGTCACGAATAGATCATTGTTCCTGCCTTGCCATATAATCTATGTATGTAGTAGGCGTCGATGTTCGCGATAGAGCCATGTGTTTCTGCTTCTCTCCGAAATTCAAGTCTAACGGCGGGAGAGTATTTACGCATTGACGTAGATGATAACTGTCGTCAGTACACTCGCTGGAGTAACGCTTTATCTGAACCCAATACCCCAGAACACGCCCTTGTCATAGCTATCAATACTATTACAGTATGTATGAGAACCTCGTGCTACAAACAAGGAGAGATTATCATACGTCTATGCGTAAAGACGAGTAAATCTCCCATCCTAGGGTTGTAACGACGGGAAATATGGGAGCCGACGGGAGCCACCTCCGAACCACTTCCGCTTGACGGGACCTCCTTGGCCAAAAGCCCCCCCCCGCCACGGGCCCGGTGGTCCCCTGACGCAGCCTCTGAGATCGAGCGGTTAGTGGCGCCTTCAGGGGGTTGGTTGCATCTCGACGTTTTTCTCCGCCTTACCTAAGGGGCCAGCTGTTAACTACTTACCTACTCCGTACACTGGGTAGGTACTGTAATGAACCAGCTAAGCTGCCCGTGAGACATCCACTAATAAAGTGCTTCTATCCTCCTGTAAACCCGCCGAGAAAGACTGGACGGGTTCGTCGACCATCCCCATGTGAATACCCTCTCGATTCATCCTTCGTTCCTACGCCCACTCACCGTTTCCTTAATCCGATCATCCGTATACTTTCCTTTCGAACCTAGATGACGAACCACCAGCTGTCCCTCATTATCGACGCTCGCTCCCCTGCGTAACCCAATGTCGTGGGACTTGCTTCAGAGATTCCTCGAGTCCGACGTCTTCAACTCCAACCCCTTTCTCCCCGTCTCCTACCTCTCGTGAGTCTCTTGCATCCTCCTGCGCTCCCCCAAATCGTCACGATCATCAACTGTCATGCACGTCCTCTGCGTCCGCTTCAATTCAAGGCCCTGCCTCTCAACCTGACCGCTTCCGTCGCCTCCGACTGCTAATGCCACCTGTCGCGCCAGCCGCTACGCCGACCACGTGGGGATTCATTATGTCCTCTGCCAGAAGCTGCGCCAGTTCCCGTACGAGGACATCGAGTTCTTTCTACCGCAACTATGTCACCTAATAATAAGCGTCGACAATGAGTCAATGGCATTGGAGGAGTTTTTGTTGGACTTGTGTGAGGAATCCGTCACAGCTGCGCTGCTGGTACGTGTAATCTTGGAGGAATGGGGCTTCACGTCATGGGAACCACCTCGATCCAGGGTTGTACTCGATGCTGACAATACCTTGTGCAGACGTTCTGGCTCTTTCAAACCTATCTCCATGATCTATCGTCGAACTCCCAATCCGACTCATTCCAGACATGTCGTCGAGTCTACAACAAGGTCCAGCACATCGTCTTTGGACTCGCCGATACCGCCCGTCATGAGAAGATCAGGGAAAACGTTCTGCCCGTCGCTGTTCTTTCCAGCTTTGTACTCGCCAGCGTTGCGCTACCCATGATACCGAAATGGGCTGGTCCTCTCGCCGTTGCGCAGGCGCGCAAGCCTCAACCGCTCACCGACCAGGCTCTCGAGACCAGGGAGAACATCAAGCCCATGAGGGCGCGTACAGTCACCTCTGCGAACTCGCGATCGCGGCGCGCTCGGGATGGCGGACGTACTTTCAGCGCACCAGACCCCAAAGGATCTAGGGACTCGTCGCTCAAGTCCACTCGCAACGCCCCTCGACAACCTATAGTGGTTATTCCTCCAGCAAGATCGAAGACGCCAATCGGCATGACACGGCCGTCCGCTATGGAGATGAAGTCATTAGAAGCTAGACTCAGCACGTCCTCTCTGCCCTTGCCATCACCCCGTCCTCCAACGAGGCCAGCAACTCCAATGTCGGCAGGGATTGGGCAAAGGCCGGTAGATAACGTCAGTAGAAGGCACTCGCATCATTCCAAGGCTGTTCTTGCTGCCAACGAGCTGTCGCCAGTACAGAAAACGAGACTGTTGAGACAGCATTACTTCAGATCACAAACCCAGTTTTTGACGGCACTTGAGGGGATTTCCAACCGGCTGGTACTGGTTCCTAAACCCGCGCGAATGAGTGCCCTTCGAGCGGAGCTTGCACTGATATCTCAGGATCTGCCCGCCGAAGTTGACATCCCTGTTATATGTCCTCCGACGTTGGTCAATGGATCTCCTGGCAAGAGCCGCCACCACCGCATCGTACGGGTGAACCCGGCGGAGGCGACTGTGCTGAACAGTGCGGAAAAGGTGCCATACTTGATCATGGTCGAAGTTCTAAGAGATGACTTCTCTTTCGATCCTGGTGCCCCCGAGAACCAGCGCCTCATGAACAGTTTACTGGGTGGCAGTGTCAGAACGAGACGGATATTCGACCTGTCGGATTCTCCTCGCCTGTCGCCCACTGTGAAAGCTCCGGAACCTGCTTTAGACAGCGTCTTCGAGCCCACTTCTGGTGATCTGGGAAGCTCACCCCTTCTCAAAGGCATTGACGAGTCACCAGTCAGGTTTCCTTCGAGGCCGGCTGCGACGCAACACTACAGCGCCCAACGTCTTCCGAGCGGAGCTACAACATCCTCCTCGACCTTGGATGTGACGACCCCCCGAACTTCAGGCACAGGAACTTCAAGGTCGAACAGCCCAGGGCCGGGCGCGCGAAGAATGACTCTGCCTATTCAGCGAAATCCACCAGCCGATCAGCCCGACTTCTCTGCGCTGGCAACTCATATGCGAACTGCTTCTCAAATGCTTGCGCAACTTGAAGCTACAAGCGGAAAGCGCCCAAAGCAGGAAGTAGCCGCGATCAGAGCCAAGATCATTGCCAGCATGCAGAGCCTGGAGGAGCAGAGTTTCGAGGTGGATGACCAGGGCCCAACCTTTGATATCATCATCGCTAGGGCCAACACAACCCCAACTCCAATTACTGCAAGCAACCCGGACCTGGAAGATGATGCGCAGATCGACTCGAACCTTAACGCCAGTGCAGGCCGGGAACGGATGGAGAACGACATCAAGACCGGTGGTGTTCAACGTCGTGGCGATCGCGATGACCCTAGTGCGGCTGTCTTTGGTGAGGCCTGGGAGGCCAAGAAAGAGCGGATTCGCAAGTCGTCCCCGTACGGGTGGATGAAGAATTGGGATCTGGTCAGTGTGATTGTGAAGACGGGAGCGGATCTTCGACAAGAGGCCTTTGCTTGTCAACTCATCGACGTCTGCCACAAGATCTGGGTTGAGGCGGGCACCGACGTCTGGGTCAAGCGCATGCGGATTCTAGTGACGGGAGAATCGTCGGGTCTCATCGAAACCATCACCAGCGGCGTATCCCTGCACTCGTTGAAGCGCAGTCTCACGCTTGCTTCTGTCGAGTCTGGCCAGAATCCTCGCCATCGCATTGCTACGCTAAGGGATCATTTCCTTAAAGCGTTCGGCAAGCCTGATAGCAAGCCATTCAAGGCTGGAGTGGATGCGTTCAAGAAGTCTCTGGCGGCGTACAGCATTATCTCGTACGTGTTGCAGCTCAAAGATCGACACAACGGCAATGTCTTGGTAGATTCCGAAGGCCACATCATCCACATCGACTTTGGTTTCATGTTGTCCAACTCGCCCGGCTCAGTTGGGTTTGAGGCAGCTCCGTTTAAGCTCACGCACGAGTATGTTGATGTCTTGGGTGGACTCGGCTCGCCCGACTACGAGGACTATAAAAGGCTTTGCAAGCAAGCTTTCCAAGGTTGGTCGCCTTTATACCTCCCTCATTGGCTGTTATTCTAACGTTTTACAGCCCTGCGTCGCGAGGCGGACAACATTATTGACTTGGTTGCAATGATGGGCCACGACTCCAGGATGCCCTGCTTCGCGGTTGGCGTCGCTCAGGTCACGAACACCCTCCGACAGAGATTTCAGCTTCATCTCAGCGCAGACGAAGCAGAACAGTTTGTTGAGACCGACCTCGTTGCCAAGTCATTTGGCAGCTACTACACTCGACTGTAAGGCTTCATCATACCCCATGCTAGCCACCCAACATATGTTTGCTAACCCTGCGACCAGTTATGACACTTTCCAATATCGCACGCAGGGTATATACTAAACGAGCTGGTTTCCCCGGTACACCGGCTACCTAGGCTCCAAGAGAAGAAACAGAGACAGGCAGTATGGGTTTCAGCGCAAGACAAGAGCCAGGGGCGGCATTGAGATAATCTGGGTTGCATTTGAGGCATACGAGATGGCGTTGCGGACGATAGACATGGCTCAGTTCCCGGCTCAGGGATGCGAGTTTGTACGAGAACTGATGATTCACACATGCCACGGGGAAAGTCCTATAAAAAGGAGGAGGAAGAATATTTGGTTGGGAGGCATGTTGGTAATTAATGAATGCCCGGCCATGATGGCCCAAAGACTACTGTTGCGCGGTGTTGAAGCAAGAGATACACATGAGACGACCTGCCTTGCCGTCCATGGATGGTTCCTGTCTCGAATATAATCCACGAACTACGATGTTGGACCTTGTCCAGTTCATGATAAATCTGCAACAAACATCACAAGAGATCCATGGAGAGAATTCATGGAAAATAGTCTTCAGAAGCAAGACTAATTAAAAAGCACTACAACATGCCAGCCAGATGAAGTATGCCCTGATATATCTGTACCATGCAAATTTTCCGTATCCCTCGCTTTCCATTGCCAGCACCCCAGCCAGCATGCCAAATGATTTTGTGTGATTTTCTCTCTTTTCCCACTCCATCTTACAAGACTCCAAGTGCCTCACCACCAACACCGCCAAGCCATGAATGAATGCAATCTTTCACCCTGCTAGAAAAAGAGCGAAAAAAGGATCGAACGACAAGAAAAGAAAAGAAAAGAAAAGAAAAGGAAATCTTCACCGTCTCTTGGACGCGACAATATATTTCCCCAAGGATCCCTGAGGCCACTACCCCCATCGATCGCCCTCTCTCTCCGCCTCGAGCCTCCGCATCCTCTCCTCCTTGTCACCGCCGCTGACGGCCTCGCTTCGACGTGCCGCAGCAGCCGATGTTGACGACGTCGTCCGACGACCTTTGCGCGAGCCCGTGTCATCACCATCGTCGCCGCGGCCGCGCTTCCAGCCCGCCATGCCCGCGATGCGCTGCGCCTCCTTTAGTAGACGCTCGCGGTCGCGTGCTTCGCGCTCGAGCGTGTGCGGATCTTTGTCCTTGCTAGAGCCATCAGTTCGGTTGCAGGAGCTGCCCTTGATATCGTAGCCGCGCGGGCCAGAACCGGGCTTGGAGTCTCGATCTGTGGGTGAATCTCCCGCGTCGGTTGAGTGACGTTTGCTGCTGTATCTCGAGTCGCGGTCTCGGTCTTTTTCTCTGTCTCGGTCGCGTCGGTCCCTATCCCGGTGTCGATCCTTGCGATCCTTGCGGTCCTTATCCCGGCGCCGCTCGCGATCGTAGTCTCTATCACGATGGGAGGAGCGGTGGATGGCCTTTTTCCGGTCGTCGCTCCGGTACTCGTCCTTGTCCTTGTCCCGTTCTCGGTCCCGCCGCTTGTCAGAGTCCCTATCACGACGACTGCGATGGCCTGACCGTTTGGAGTCAGCTGGTGACGCCGAGCGGGTTCGATCAGCGTATTTGTCGTCCTTGTCCTTGGGCTCCTTGGACCGTGAGGGCTCCTCATCGTCGTAGTGGTGCCGGCGGCTCTTGTGCTTCTTACGTCGCGAGTCGTCATCGTAGCCATCATCCTGAATCGACTCTGAGCGATGGCGTCTACGTCGACGGGAGCTTCTATGCCCCCGACTCCGGCTGCGGCTCCTGCTGGCGGTTCGGGATCTTGATCCTGTGTAGTCTTGGTCGCCATTATCATGGTCTCGAGATCGCTCTTTGCTGTCGTAGTCCTTGTCCTTTTCTCGAGCGCCGTCGCGGCCTGCCTCCGGAGAACTACTCCTGGATCGGCCTCGTTCAGCTGGGCTGTCTCGTGCTGGAGGAGTCGGTCTGGCCGGCGGCACGTCACTTCCCACCTGGTACCCTCTTGCTCGGAGATGGTGTAGGCTTGTGTTAGGTAGTCCTTGCCTCATGGCTTTGGGGCCTGTTGGCGCGTTAAGGGGCACATCTGGAGCTGGAGCTGGAGCTGGAGCGACTGATCGAATGGCCCCAGTACCATTGCGATGGGCCAAGTTTCCTGCGCCTGGTCCCATGCTAGGTGTCATGGAGGCCTCGCTAGTGCCTTCATTGCCTATAGCCTCACGGGATCCATCCTGTTGTCCGGAATTCGACGTCTTGGTATCGTCGACTCCATCAGTCCCTTCGCCTGGCACGGCTTGTCCATGTTCGCCCACTTCTTGCCCATTGGTCGACACGCCCTGGCCGGCACCATTTTGGCCATGCTCCTGGCCTTGAACACTGGATCCGTACTGGGAGAATTGTCCTTGGTCCAGGTAGTTGGCATTGCCTCCAAATTGATAACCCCCACGGCCGTAACCCCCGTAGTATCCTCGTCCGCGGCCGCGACCACGTCCAAAGTTGTTGCGGCGATAGTCATTGAAGTGACCATAATTACCTTGATTGTATCCTGTCTGGAATCCTGAGTTAAAGCTCCCAAAATCACCAGTTCCCATGGCAGGACCACTTTGATTGTAATTATTCTGGTCGAAATTCCACGACTGAGAACCGTTCCAGTTATTATTGGAGCCTTGGCCAAATCCACCTCCGAAGCCCCCCATGCCGTTCATGCCCATGCCTTGAAAGCCACCGTTCATGTACATGTTCTGCATCGTCATCGGGTCCATGCCCATGCCTGGCATGCCTGGGAACGAATTAGTCACTAAATCATGGAGTCATTTTTGGAATTTCATAAACTTACCCATCATGGGGAAACCACTGAATGAGTTTGGCGCCATGCCATTCTGCATGGCCATCATCAACTGCATCTGGCTCATGTCGCCAGACCCAGAAAAGTTGCTGTTAGAGAAGCTTCCGTTCATCGACTCAGAATCGGGGTTTTCTTGATCGTCGCCGTCTTCTTCACCATTCTGGTCGCCCGGGCCGTCTTTCTGCACAACAGCCTGCTCATTAGAGCTATCGAGGACTGAATCCTCGTTACTGCCATCAACGGGCGTGGCTTCAGCGTCACCTGAATGTTGTTGCTGAGATTGTTCAGGGGCGGGGTTGTCGTCTTGAGGAGTGGCCTCCTGGTGGACGGTTAGAAAATATCTTATTGAAGAAGGCACAATAAATAATTACCTGGTCGGTGGGTTGAGCAGGAGCAGCGTCATTGGGTTCGCTGGGCGCAGAAACTGCTTCGCCGGATGGCGCGTCTCCTCTAGAGACCTGCTCAGTAGGTGTCTCGATCGCGGGGGTCTCTGTGACTGGGAGAGACTTCTTCGGCGGCTCAACAGGCGTTACAGGCTCTGACTCTTTGCCCTCTTTCGGTCGGCTGGCCTCGCGCTTCTTTTCAGCGGTGCGCAGGAAGACCCTGATAGTGGTTCGTAGCGATTTATTCGGGTTACAGTCCTCGGCGGACAAGGGTGAATGCTCGCAGACGGGACATGAAGCAGGGAGATTTGATTGACCTAGAGCGCAAAGTCAGCACCGATATTCTGTGGTCGTTCATCCTCTTAATGGAAAGTCAACGTACATGATTCGCAAATAGCCTGTTCACAGCAAGGAAGTCGGTATGCGTTAACGGCGAGCTTGCTACAGATCGCACATCGAAGCTTGATAGGAATGTCGTCGGGGGCGAGAGAGCTAGAGGATTGTCAGTTGGCGGGCCAGAACACCCTGAAAGGGTCGTGTAACGCACCGAATCAGCTCCGCCTGAGCCTCTGTCATTGTCGACGCCATTTTGGTCGCTTCGTGATCCTTCATGCAGCCAACTCCTGAGCCAGGGCAAAGCCTAAGACAGCAGAGGGAGCGTCATGGGGAGGTGCTGGAGGGAGGAATATGTTCAGGCAGAGATGCAGGAGGGTCGATCTTCTGTGGTACAAATCACGTCGGATTGGCACGACTAGGGTAAGCGGTTATGCAACAATTCAGATAAAGAAATGATTGGTAAGAAGCCGAGCCTGTTTGCTTCTTTGACGCAAACGCCAACGGCAACTGGCTGGGCTTGATATTGTGAGGAGTTTGAAATCGTCGCCGACAGGAAAAGAGTGGGCCTCTTGCTCTGCGTGTCTTGGGCGCGTCGCTCTCGATTCTTTGGGTCACGTGACACATACACCTCCATCATCCGCTCCAGTTCATTGAGGCACTGCGGATGCTTAGGTTCAAATCACAGTCCAAAATGCAGTCTTAAGATAATCTTGAGTATGGTTCTTAGAAATAAACGAGCAGTCATAACTCTTGCGTCACTTCCGAGCATCGGACTATCTCCTCTTTGCCTTGCCCACTCACTCAAGCAACACCATGATTAATTGGTATGGATGCTGATGGGCAAGTGTCCATTAAAGTCACGACAAAACTTTGCTAGGTAGTAACAAGAAACACATATCAACTCCCAGATGCTCCCCTTAGCATCAGTCCCACCCAAGCAACCTGCTCGCGGGAAAGGGCAGCATAACGTACAATACGAAAACACTTATCTGCACCTGTGACTCGTCCTCTCATCATCCACCCAGCCAACAGAGCCTGTCTAGCAAGCGCAGCTGTCCTTAGCACCGGAATCCTTGGGGCCGCCGAGATTCACCCTTTGCTCTTCGCCTCCCCGACTGGCGGCGCTCGATGCGCCATGGCCCCGTGCGCTCTTCAACGACGTTTCGGGTATCGCATTTGCGATAGCGGTGAAAACCTCGGTGACGTTGTGTCCGCTCTTTGCGCTGGTTTCGAAAAACAGCAGTCCCTCTTCCTCAGCATACGACTGAGCCTCTTCCGTCGAGACCTTGCGAGCATCGCCAGAGTCCTCCCCGTCTTCGCCGTCGGCGGCAGCGCCGGAAGAGTCGCCAGTCAGATCGAGCTTGTTGCCCACCAATGCGATGACGATACCTGGGGAAGCTTGTCGTTGCAGCTCGGCAACCCAGTGCTTTGCTTTGACGAGAGACGTGGGCTTCGTAAGGTCGTAGACGACGAGGGCAGCTTGGGCGTTTCGGTAGTACATGGGAGCCAGCGAGGCGAAGCGCTCCTGGCCGGCGGTATCCCAGATTTCAAACTTGATTGTCCGTGTCGGGAGGTTGCACTTCTGGGTCAAAAAGGCCGCTGTAAGGTTCCAAATCAGCGACTAGGTGGTAGGGCTGAGGAGCGAGGCGATACATACCACCAATAGTGGGCTCCTTGTTTTCTTGAAAGTCGTTATTGACAAATCGCAAAACTAGGGAAGACTATCGCAGAGGTCAATTAGTATGCTAAAAGGGCGGATACAAGTGAGAAGCATCTGAAACCATACTTTTCCGACAGCGGCCTCGCCTAGAAGCACCAGCTTGACGCTGCTGCTCGGCTTGGGAGCATTCGCAGAATCGGCCATTATCGCGGGATCGCTCGGAGATGAAGCCGTATGGATTGTTTTATTTGTGTTTGAGCTGAGGAGTGAAGGAGCAAGATCGCCGAAGGGGGACACGATGCGAAGCAGCGATATAGGAGGCAGCAGTAAATCGGATGCTCAAGGTTCAGATGAGAGTTGCCTGGGCGGATGAGGTCAAGACGTCAGTCAATGTATGGATGTGCGTGGGAGCCTGTAGCGGCGGCGAAACTGGAAGTGGCAGAGGCACATACTTTTAGTGGCGGTGGTTGGTTGACGGATGACGAAGCCACCTGCAGGCGCTTCCTTGGTGCACCTGCTAGCCGGACCAGCCCTGTCTTTGCAATCTAGCAGAAAGAGCACGTCTCCCATTGGCTATCTACCTACCTAGGTAGGTAGTTAACGGGGCTCTCTCAAGCGGACACTGACAGGCTAGAGTGACCACTGTGGAAATAATGCAGACACCTTCTGACGCATAACGTGTGCTAGTATTTATGTCGATTATTTTTCGTCTGCCACCTGCTGACGGCCCATAGTTCTACCGGCACCCGACTTCTCCCCGCCAAATTTCCAATCGGCAAAATAAATAAAAAATTAAGCAGGCAAGAAGAAGTTCGCATTGGGGTCTGTGACTGTCCATGTGAAATAGAGACTTCCCTTGACACTGCCTAGGTATCCTTTCTTCACTTCCACTCTTTCAACACACAATTAAAATCCCACCCCCCAAGACCCAATCCTAGGTTCTCCAAATCGCATTAATCATGGGGCAGGCTACCGAGGACCCCCAGCGATCGACGCGCAAGCTCCTCGACGATAGCGATTCCGAATCTGAGGATGGAGGGGCTGCTATTACCGAGCCAGGTTTCAAGGTGAACGAGGAATTCGCGCGTCGATTCGAGCACAACAAGAAGCGAGAAGAGAGGCATCGATTGGAGGAGAAATTCAAGAAGACTGGCAAGAAGCCCACTGGCGGCGACGACTCCGATTCCGACTCCTCGTCGGACGAAGAGGAAGACGAAGATGGCTTTCTTGCTACAGAGGACCTCGATGCACAGATCTCAGCGACTCTTCAGGCTATTCGTAACAAGGACCCCAAAGTCTACGACAAAGAAGTCACATTTTACAAGCCCGACGAGCCTACCGATGCTACCGACAAGGAGGAGAAGAAGGAAAAGCCTGTCTATCTGAAAGACTACCACCGAGAAAAACTCTTGCGCGGCGATACGGGTGCCGATGACGAAGACGAAGACACTCCCATGACTTATACCCAAGAACAGGATGCTCTGAAAAAGTCAATTGTGGCTGAGATGCATGCTGCTGCTGCCAGCGATGATGAGGATGATGAGGATGGTGGTTTCATGAAGCGAAAAGAACCGGCAAAGGTGGATTCGAACGGCCTTCACCCCTCCCGAAAAGCGGCCATGAAGATCACCGAGGTCGACATCGCGAATGCTGACAAGAACCCTGAGAATTTCCTGTCAAATTTCCTCAGCGCCCGTGCCTGGGTTCCACCGGATGGCTCAAACTGGCAGGCATTCGAGTCCGATGAGGGAGAAGACGATGACCGCGCCGATGAGTTCGAGCAAGCATACAATTTGCGGTTTGAGGATCCCAAAAAGAGCAATGAATTTCTTCGATCGTATGCCCGAGACATTGCAGCAGCCAAGTCGGTGAGACGTGAGGAGAAGAGTGGCCGTAAACGTCAGCGTGAGCTAGAGCGTGAGCACAAGGAAGCTGAGAAACGAGCGCGACGCGAGGAGAAGGCTCGTCTACGGAAGCTGAAGCTCGAGGAGGCCCAGGAGAAGTTACGCAAGATCAAGCACGCAGCGGGCAGCGCGGGCAAGGATCTCACCGATGAGGAATGGATCAAGTTCCTTGACGATGCATGGGAGGACGACAAGTGGGAGGAGGAGATGACGAGACGATTCGGCGACGAGTACTATGCGCAGGCGGACGAGGCTCCCGTGTCGGATGAAGGCGAGGACGAGGGCGAGGATGGCGAAAAGAAGAAGAAAAAGAAACGCCCCAAGAAGCCTAAGTGGGATGACGATATCGACATCAAGGACATCATCCCTGACTTTGAAGACGACGAAGAGAAGCCCAAGATCAGCTTGAGCGATGTCGAAGACGACGACGACGACGATGATGATGAAGACGGCCGTCCCTCCAAGAAACGTAAGATGACAGACCACAAGAAGGCTCGCAAGGAGTCTCAAAAGCAAGCCCGCCAGGAGCGCGTCAAGCTTGAGGCCCTGGTCGACACTAAGCTTGAGCTCTCCAACCACGAGATCCTCAATCAACCCTCCCACGCCCCCTTCCGCTACCGCGAGACCTCCCCGCAGGCCTTTGGCATGACGGCCCGCGACATCCTCCTCGCCCCTTCAGACGCGGCCCTTAATGACTTCGCCGGCCTCAAGAAGCTCGCAACCTTCCGCGACGCGGAGAAGAAGCGCAAGGACCGCAAGCGCCTCGGCAAGAAGGCCCGCCTACGCCAGTGGCGCCGCGACATCTTTGGCAAGGAGTTTGAGCGCGAGGGCCCTACCTACGGCTTCGAGCGTCTAGTGTCCGCCGACGACGACGCGGCAGGCGCTGTCATCGAGCCCAAGGGTGACAAGATCAGTAACGTGGTCGGCGATGTGGGCGGCGGCCGGAAGAAGAAGCGAAAGAGGTCCAAAGGCAAGAAGAGTGCTGCTGCTGCCACCGAGGCAGCCGAGTAAAAGGGCCTTTGCGGACGTTTTGAGCGAGATACCACTGCGCTAGTGTTGTGTTAGTCGGGCGTTCCATGTTGTATATCTTGGCGTCTTGATATAGAAAGGTCGGGTACATAAGGAAAAGCATGGTGTGTTTTTTTCAGCATACAGATAATGTCTTTGGCGCTCTGCCTTTCAGCAGTGACCTCACTATCGTGTGACGCGATCGACAACTTATAACTCGGACCAACTCTTCAATTTGGCCGCTCATTTCATATTACAACATCTATGTCACACTCTGAACTCAGAAAATACAACGTACATAAGCAGAAGCATGGCCGGGTATGGTGGTATCTCGAATGCTGCAAAAGACCTCTCTCTCCCAGTAATGACATGCCCAATACGTTCGCCTTGCAAATTTCAAATTAGCCTCTCCCCAATACCCACGTTTTGAACTGTGATGTAAGTCCCGAAAATCAACTCCTGGAAAATTTTCGTCTTCTGCCCAAGTACCCCAAACCTTGAACCAACATCGTTCAATCTCCACGACCTCGACATTGAAATCTGTACAGTGGACCGCGACTCAATACCTTCGGCTGGTAAACTTGGGTAGCCGCGAAACCCTCCGGGAATATGGCGCTAGTTGGGCCAAACACTCCGGCAGTCCCTCCTAAGGACCCTGTTGCTGTAGCCCACTCAAGGGATTCGGCGTCGCCAAGCCGCTTCCTCCTCCGCTGAACATTCCCGCAAACGGATCGACACCGCCAATGTTTAGGCCGGGATCTTGCCCCATCTCTGGCGGCTCCATGTTGAATGGCATAAACCATGCCGATGATGCTTCATGCCCAGCCAAGCCCCCTAGTCCATCAACCAGACCAGTCGCTTGCCCATTCATGCCAGCCTTGACGCTAGATCGTCGACTCTGTAAGCTCCCGTCGGGCTGGGCACCTGCGGCAATGGTATCCCAATCAATACCGCTCATCATATCCTGTCCACTGGTCAACCCGGCGGCGGCATCCATCGAATATCCCCCGAAGACAAGCTGTCGGTCGAGTGGAATGGTCCCATTCGCTCCCTGCCCAAAATTCATAGCGAGTAGTTCGGGAGGGAAGAAGGTCGGCATGTGTGTGTGATGTGCAAACGAAGCCATGTTGGCTGGACTCATGGGTGACATCGCGTTGTTGAACGTTGGATTCTGTGAATTCGGTACAGTGAGCGGGCTGAAGCCTGTTGCACCACTGGTCTGCATTCCCATAGCCTCAGAGAACCTGCGCTGCTGCTGGGCTGCCACCCCCGAAGCAGCGTCTACGTCGGCGTTTTGCGTCGAATCAAGCTGCTGACCTGGCTGTCCAGCGACCCCGGCCTGTTTCTTGGAACTGGGCTTGCGTTTGGATCCTGCTGCGCGAGGGTTGTCTTTGTTTTCGGTGGTTTGAGGTGTTGGAAGTGTGGAAAAGTATTCCTCCACCGATTGCAGCTCCGGTTTAGCCTCGAGGACGCCGTCGGCTCCAGAGTCCTTTCTCTTGTGAGTAGCGGGATCCATAAATTCGGCGTCAGAGAGACCGTGTGGGTAGCGATTGAACCAATCTCCGTACTGAAGGAAAGACGACTGGGTGGCGCGTTCATGGGCAGTTACGCCAGCTCTCATTGAGTCCAGGGCGTTTCGGTACTGGGTACGAACGTCCTCCACCATCCAGTGAAACATGCCCCAATACTTCTTCATCTTGTGTAGATACTTGACATTAGTAGTCAGGTTTGCTTCTGCTGTCGGCTTCATAGAAGGATTGCGAGATATGATGCCCAAGATATGAACTGTCGTTGAGGAGAAGGTGCAATATCCAGCGAATGGGGCTGAAACGAAGCATCGTGACTGCTCGGCTTCACGGAGAAGGTCGGATATTCGGTTCGCAGCGTTGAACGTCCTCTTGCTTGCCTCGGAGAAGAAGTCATCGTAGGTACCTTGCTGCTTCCTTGCCGACATGGCAGCTCGACTCATGAATAGAATGTTGTGCTGTAGACAAACATGCATGAATAGGAACTGGCTTGCTGTGTTCTCCGTCTTCTGAACCTCTAGATTATCAGTGGAATATTTGAGTGATAAGGGCAGACCAGCCTCAAGGCCTTGCACATCGTTCAAGAGCTTCGCGTAATGGGATTCCGTGTTCCACATTGGATGAGGGTCCGAATCCTTCCCCCCTTGGCTGAGATAGGTAATGATTCGTCCCCACAGCGCAATGCCTCGGATCAGGTAGGCGGCTACCCCCATGTTCTCCCGTGTATCGGCAAGCTGTCCGTCGTCTGGCGAAACAGGATGAAGTACTCGACCATCTAGCATTTCGGTAGGTGCAGGCATGTCGAATTGGAAATACTTTTCTTTTACCGGTAGCGGGATCTGGATCGTCTCCTCTCTGACGAACGTGGGTCGATCCGTACCAGAAGAATTGAAACGATCCATAAGAAAGCAGGCCCACATGATGCGCCGTCGAATCTCTCGATCTATGAAGCTGAGCTGGGTTTTCTTGCCATTACGGCCCGAAGGATCGTATTCCAAATCCTTGTGTAGTTGGAGAGCGAAAGCCATCCGAATAGCTTGACCGCCAAGAGCCCAGCTACGGCCGCCTTGGCACGTCCCGAATTCGTGCAGCCCTAGAATAAGGAGGCATGTCAAGATGGTAAGATTTGGCCACTCGTACCGCCTTGTGCAGATGTCTCGCGCGTGAGATGCCCACTCTTCACCGCGTAGAAACTCGGGCCCTGGGGAGCTCACTTGCGGGTTCGACGTGAAGCGAGCAGCGACGGCACAAACCGAGAGAACAAGTACAGGAGGCAGTGTGCCGTTTCTAAGAAAAGTCAGCGGGGTCAAATCCAACACATGTCTGCAAAACGCACTTTAGTTTTCGCATATAGCTCGGTTTGTGCAGGAGATGGTAAGATTGACCGTAAATGTTGTCAAAGAAGACTTCTGCGAGATGCTCCTGTATTTCCTTGGAAGGCAGTGCCTCGGACCCTTCATGCTGCAGCTTGTTTTCCTCGGCTTCTTGGACTTGTAGGGTGCTGGGTCTGTCGTCACCCGCGATCTTTGATTTTGAAGGTGCTTTAGCCCATGCCTCTAGATCGGGTCCGAACGCTTCCTCAGCACCCCGCTTCTTGGAAGACTTGGCTGAAGGCATAGTCCCTGGAATCGCAGGCTTGACCACGGCACGAGCGACAGATGCGGTTGCCTCCTGCTCTGATTTGGGTATGACCTTGATAATGCGTTCTTCCATGCGCTTTAGTCGCTTGTCAAGCATAGCCATGTAGTCTGTCCTGGGTGCAGCCTTCCGGGTCGTGACCTTGTAGACACATGGAATGCGTGAACGCAGACAGTGTTTGCAGGCAGGTTTCTCGCCCGAGCAGCGGATCTTTTTGCGGCGGCATGCAATGCAGGCAAGCGGAAGGCGTTTCCGCTCCTTACCCGCCTTAGTCTTGAGTTCACTCCACGCAGGTGTTAAATCGGCTTTGTCCTCCTTAGGTTTGCCACCAAGATCGGTGCCGTCTGCACGGTTACGTGAAGCTAAGCCAAACTCATCGGTTGCCGAGTCTTCGAGGGCGTTAGATAAGGGAGATGTCCTGTCCGGGGCGGCGTCGGACCCCTCCATGCTATGACTCCGGTTGCCCGGAGGCATGGTGCCGAAAGGCAGACCATTAGGTGGGATGGCAGACATGGACTGGTGCTGCGGAAATGCGGTTGGAGACTGTGAGGTATTGGTGTGATCTGTTAAAGGAACGAGAGAAGACTGGTCGGGAAGACCTTGATAAGCAAATGCAAAGTCGTCGAAACGTGAGACGTCCATCACGGCGGCGTGAGAGGGAGAAGGCCCGGGATGTAAGTCAGAGGAGGCGTCGCGGGGAAGCTGTGAGCCGGAATCGAAGGACTGCTGGGCATGATGAGAGTCTGAGACGGCGCGGCCGGACGACATGACTCTGCCACAGACAAACTGCAACGCGGGCCTCAACAGGCCGAGAATCCGATGCCAAAGGCCAACTCCAATAAACCAAGAGCGGGAGGGGCGGAGTAGGTGATAGTAATGGCGGAATAGGACGAAGTTTGGCGAGGAAAAAAGTTTGGCGGCGCAGTCCGGTTGCGAAACGTCTTCATAAGGATATTGCGGGTACGGCTATCATGTGGTGTGAACTGGTGCAGCGCAAGAGCGTTGACGTGACTTGAGGTTGTCCGGAAAGTTTATGGAGAAGCAACGGGTATGTACTCAGCGGCTCCCCGCACTGGAACTGGAACTGGGGCGGCGACAGGCTGCGCCCCTGCTGGGGTGAAGAAGCTGTGGAAGCGAGAGTTCGGATCACTAAGGCTGCGTCAAGTAGTGAAGCAATGGCATTCGGTTCGGGCGGTAAGGGGAGGTTTTGCGACAAGAATTGACCCGCGATTGTCAGGGTAGCTGCTGGATCGTCGTTGTCTGAAAGATGGAGGAGGGAAAATCGGAGGAGAGGTGACCAGGCTCCTGGGGTGGAAAAGATGAGTCCTGGAAGCTGGGGGTTTAAGGCCCAGATGGGTGGGGACATGGCCGAAGCAAATCAAAAGCAGCGATCACGATAGGTTGTCGGGCACGGCCCCGACGTGCGACTGTGGGGTAGAGAAACACCTGGGTCTCTGGCGTCGTCCAGCGTCGACTTGAAGCCCTTTGCTGTCGGGGAGAGACAAGGAGGTGGTGGAGCCGGCGACGACGCGGTGGAGGCGGGTGGTGGGTGTAAGAGTCTCCTAACGTTAGGGGGTGATGTGCTGGTCTGTGTTTGAGTGCGAGTGGATGCAGTTGAGCACGAGCCGAACTGCTGCCCAAAATGGGCTTCTAGATGATGCATTGTCGAGCGGCAGAGTGACCATCATGGTTTGTGATGTTGAAGAGGGTTGAATAAGGTCCAAGTCCAACTCTAGATGGAAAAGTGAGGTTGAAATAAGATAAGCAAACAAGCCCAGCGACTTCCTTCCAGGCTCGCTTTGAATTGCAAACTGCGGGCAGGAACTACAACCGAGGGAGGCGCCTCCGCCCGGCCCCGACGTCCCACATCACACCGGAACGGACAACCTTACAGGGCTCAGAAGGAAGGCGTAGGAATACTCTGCCACGCGGTGTGCAATTTAATCCGCACACCAAAGCTGCCGACAGAAATAGTAGAGCACTATACGTGGAGTATTAACGTATAAGCGATCTGCTATTTTATTATGCTTGAATGCTTTTCTTTAGTATGCGTTCTAAAAGGCAGAATAAAAATAGGAAAAAAGGGCATAATCAATTCTAAGATTTAGGTGCTACCTATGATAAATTTACAATAGTATATTGGCTGCTTAACTGTTATAACCTACGGAATAAATTGCACACCGCGCGCCTGCTTCTGCTTCTTGTGGTTTTCGAGGTGTAGTGGAGATACGCGTATCCCGCCAAATTCACTACTGCCAGTCTGAATCGGTTCCATTCTCACTTCAATATCACAACCTCAACTGATCGCTCCGTGTTTACAGCAATCTTGAGCTCCTACTAACATCAAGCCGCACACCCATTTTTCTTTAGTTTGGTGTCACTTGCAATGGTTTCCTCCTCTGAGACACGGCGACAAGGTAGCGCGGCTAGGGCCCCGTACCTAGGTATCCCTGGATTGTCTAGGTAGCAAGGGGAAAGGCAACAAAAAAAGCAAGGCGGAAGCGCCAAAAGAGAGCGCCGCCTCAGCTGGATCTTGCACTAGATTCTGCGTCGGAGGGGAAGCGAAAGCAACTAATCTAGCAGTGCCGGTGCTGCCAGGGTCTCAATGGTTGGCCGACCGATGGACGGATAGGTACCTTAGGTAGGAGACCACGGAGTACCATTGCTGCCTCTTTTGTGGCCGTTGCCGAAGTCTATTTCCCCTTACCTCGACATCTTTCTCAGCTGCATGCGTATTCCTCTCAAATAGACTGACTCCCTTGCAGGGGCGTGCAGAGTAAAGTATAAATATTCCTTCATTGCAATACCTACTTAGATATATGAGATGATGCATGTTGCAGGAGACAAGCTGTCAAGTGCAGATGATCCGCTCACGCACATGCGCAAACGCCAATGGAGGAAGCGGGATGTGCGGACGCCGAAGAGGGCTCAAAGGCTTATCCTAGTCGGGATACGGAGTAGACGTCTTCAAACCCAATGCTCGACGGCAAGTTCCGAGACCTCGTGAATGATTGAGCCGGGATAGACTTCATGCCCAGAGGATGAGGTGGTGTCATTAAGTTACGTGTAATAAGAAGCGTGCAACATATCGCCTCAAAACAAAGGAACATTTGTGACGAATGAAGTAACGTGAATAGGTACTCAATGATCGAGGCGCCTTCAGATGAACCAGCCACCCAGAATCTTCAGGCTGTCGTAGTTGCGTGGATCCCAAGTCTCGAAACAGAAAGCAAGGGACCCAAGGGACAAAACTTCGTCAAACCCGGTTTCCTATCCATTGAGATCATGGATCCCTTGCCCAGACAAAAGTTCCTGGCAACTGGATCCTTTCTAGCCTCCTAGGGCTGTTGTCTCTGGTCACGATAGGATTCAAAGAGGTGATCGTCAAGCTATCAAGCCCGCCCGCATTGAACGCTGTAACGTCTGTCAAAGCAACCGACGATCAGGTCTAGAACCTCGCAACCATGGAATGCTCATTTACCCCTTGGGAGTCAACTACATGCCCAGCGTTACAGTGCATTCGTATGCACTCCAGTCATTTCCTCCACTTAGTGGCGTCGTTACCCCGTTGCTGCTTGAGTCTCCCAATGCTCTCTTAGCCATGTTCGTTCCCCTTTGCATTCACTTTGCCTCTTGGCATTGGTGAGCGTCACAAGGGTCCCGCCTGCGACGCTGCGAAGCAACCCGACCTGCGTGTTTGCGCAGCACTCGATGAAGAAAGATGGAGTGTTCGTGCATCCCGTCCAAAACAGCAACACGCGAGTGAAAGAGAGTCTATGTATGAGAAGATGACAGGGTGAGGTGGGAGGAGCCTATCCGTATAGGAATCACAGACGCGTAGCGTACCTCGGGCTTGTGATGAACGCGACTGCATTAGGAGATTGCCGTCTGCACAACCTCGCCAAATTAATGCAAAACTCCTAAGCCCTACGGCATGCCGGGTCAAATTATTGCGTCCAAGGATGCTTTCACACTAGTTCAAACTCTATTTCACCCGCTGAGAGTACATGTATAGACAGCCTTGGCTTAGTAAAGTCTTGTTAATGGTTATACTCACCAGTTGGTTTACTAGGCCGTGCACACAGCTTTAAACTTGTCCATGCCCTTCAAAAGAACCCTGTGTATCCGTATTGTGAAAGCCCCTGACATCCTCGAGATTACTGATTCCCGCACCGACCGGCGCATCGTGTTCTCTTCGTGGTTCACCAACATCCTACTTCGTACCCTGTGCCTAAGAAAGGCGGCTCGAGTTTCTCAGATCTATATCGAATGGACGCGATGTTTCATGCACCCTAGTTCAATACGCAAACAAAACCCCCTTGGCATGTCAAGCCAAGGAACTTGACCCCTGTTCCCTTCTGGAAGGTATTGCAACAGCGTAACTAACACCGTAGCCACGACCAGCGCCATACAAGGCAACCTTCCAAACGCTACGGAATAATAAACCAATACAACACGGTTGCGACTACACGCAGCCTCGGTCTGTCAGCCTCGGTCCGTTTCGGCCCTCGCCCGATCCGTAGTTACATGAATGAAACCCTCCCACTACCCGTCACCGGCTAGCTCAGTCGTTACTCGTTGCACAACGTGGACTGCAATTGACTTCTTACCAGCACATTCCAGCTGCTGACACTGTATCGCTATCTGTCCGCTTTTGTATAATACCATTCTTGGCTCGACCATTGAAAAGTAAGAAAGGTAAAGGCGGAGGCAAACGCCTCAAACATGCGATGCTGCATTTTCTCCCATGTTGGCTGCTCTCTTCCCTTGATCGATATCGAGTCACTACAAAGAGCTCTTGAGCCTCTCGCTTATAGATTTGTTCATGGACACGTTTTGCACGGTTCAAATCTGCCCGAATCCGATTGGACCGGCATTCAAATCCCTGGCACTCAATTGACCCCTACCCCCTGCTAATAATAACTTCACTGTAGTCGATATACCGGACTCTTTCATGTTGATGCGAACATAAGATGAGCAAGGATGGCGAATTCTTTTGTAATATTCGAGATGAAGGTCTTTCCCGCCTTCGAACAAGGCTGGGGTAAATAAACTGGGCTGAACGCACAGCCTTGGAAAGACGCACGCCTTTGCCCATCTGCAAGCCAGGAATATCGCGCTGGGGTGGCATCATACTTTCTTTTCCCGTCTCAGTTCCGAAACAAATACAACCTGCCAGCAACTCTAAAGCTGAACCCCGTTTATTGTCGGCCTAGTTGAGCCTCCTGTAAGTAACAAATCACACCGGAAAGACATGCCTAATACGTAGTAGGTCTCGCGGAGAGCCCTTCACCTTCACCAGCTAGTTTGGCCAGCTTCTGGAGGTCTAATTCAAATTCAAATAATTGATAAGAAAATTCAGAGCCTAATTCATCAGAAATTCCAATAAGATAATTGCAATATTGAAGGAGTTGGGGCATTGAGAACCATATCTTCGCTATTTCGGTGTTTTTGTTACCGACTAGCGCCTCCAGGTTGTGAGACAAGGGTGTCGGTGAAGAACCTCATGCAATCCTGGAACGAGCTGGCTTCTGTTCTAGGAATTCCTCAAAAGGTATGACTTGAAGCGTGAAATATTCAATTCGTTCATGAGAAACCAAAACCTTGGTCCAATATCCAAACGCCCTGCAATGCTCCGCTATGCTATGCTATACCCCAACCTCTATGGGACATGTGCTATACAATGCTGAACCACCACGCTGAATCCCCGATTCATTGTATACAACTCATCACTTATTTACTCGTCACCCTTGTGCTTGATGTACACCGGGATTCCGTAAAGTACCACTGCCGCGGCGTTCAAGTACTTGAACTTGCACGCCTCTCTGGACCGCGCAACCGCCTCCGCCAGTGACACCTTGCGTGTCACCTGGCCATCGTCTTCCGTCTCGCTAAATTCCTCCTCGTTCGCGGCGTTGCTTTTGCCCTTGGCCCGCTTAGACTCCTTGAACGTGCCCCTGGGGAACAGTCCCCACTCCTCAAATGATCGGCCAGCGAACCGATCAATGTCCCTGTCCGTGACGTCCCAGAGCGTGCCCACCACAGCTGGACAACCGGCCATCATGTAGTTCCACACGGGGCCATAGCATTCGAACTCTCCAACTTCGGTTAGCAACGCTGAGCTGCAGCCCATTAAAAAGGTTGTCGGCTTGCACTTCTCCAAACGACGGACAGTCCTGGACCGAACGTACTGCGCACCGCTTCCATGGCCAAAGTAGAGAAGGATCTCTGAGTTTGACAAAGCTTCTTCAAACTCGCCTTCCTGGGGGGCACGGTTGACAATGCCGTTCCATGTCGGAAGAGTCTTCAGAGGCGATTGGAATGTGGTCTGCGTATTGACCAGATCAGTCGACGGGTTCAGAATGTATGTGCCTCGCTCAGCGGAGACGTAGTGACCCTCAGGCATGTCTTCAGGCGTACCATCCTCGCCAGCTGATGGCTGTGATTCAAGAATGAGTTGCCTCAAGCAGGCCAGTGAGGGGACACGCGAAACTGCGAGCCCTTCCATACACGGCATTGACTCCCAAGGGAAAGCATGAAGCGCCTTGTCTAGCACTAGAACCGTGTGCGCATCATCTACTCGTTCTGACCCGGACTTGGCTGCGTTGTAGTATCCGCGCAGAGCATCATAAGTCTCCACCACCATCGCATCAAAATCGATTTCATCGTAGGCATTGCGTTCTCCGTGGAATTGGAGAATGTCCACTACAAAGTAGAGCAGATCGTTAAGCGCCTCGTCGAAATCGCTGTCAGGATCGGTGGGATCGCCGAGGCCAATGAACAAGTCAAGGACGCGAGGATCGAGTGAAACCTTGGATATCTTGGTTGTCTTCTTCCCTCGAACGCGATTCCGAGAGGGCAGGCTGGTGTCAAGAATCTGCTGAAAGCTCTTCTGAAAGCGTGCAAGGAGATCAGGTCGTCGCTCGTGCTGGGAGAAGATACCCTTGAACCCGCCCAGCCAGGTCGTCTCGATGGTGCTCAAAAGTTCCTTCAACCGTTGGTCTAGAGCCTCTCGCTCGGCCCACCAAGCAGTTTTTGCACCCTTGGCGCTGAAGTCGCGACTAGCAGAGTGGCTCGTCTCGTTGGCAAGCTGAATTATCTCCATCATCTCCTCCCTTCCGTGTTCGAAATTAAATATCTCCGAGTCCGCATCCCGCGAGTTTGCACGTTCAAGAGGTAGTCGAAGGATAAAAGGACTGTGGCCGGCCTGGAACTTGGTGATACACAAGTCATGGTGGTTGTCGCTAAGGGAGACAGAAATGACGCTCCAGCTGTGAGGCACCAATTCAATATAGTTCTTCTGAAACTTGGCCATCTCTGTCGTGAGCCCAAGGCTAGAGCGTCTTGAGGTTTGAGAATAAACAAGCTCACCCGGTCGAGCCTGAGCCGGGGTCTGGGCCGATTCTTTGATCTGGAGCGTGCTTTGCTCGCGCTTCCATGTGACATTGCGAGCCAGGTCGACCGAGAAAGTTGCAAATCCGGAACCGGCGAGTATCTTGGACTGCGTCGTTGACGTAGCGGAAAGAAGGATGACCGTGTTTTGCAGCAATGCAGAAATTCGGTGAACCATGGTGCTGTTAGCAGTCAACAAGGTTGAGGCATGAGCTTCGAGAAGCAACTCCTGAGCTTGTCGCAAGGCATTGGCGAACGCGGGGACACCACGCTCCTTAGAACCCTTTCGTTCTGTGGCTCCTGTTGCAGCACGGCCCTTTTGAGGAGGCGTCTGGCTTAGCGAGAGCCTACCAGACGCACTCTTGTCAGAGGCCGCGATAGCTGGGAAAGAGATGGTTGAGTCCTGAATGACGGAGAAAACTGGATCATGAATCATCTGGTCTGTGCTGTGGCCGATGAGGGAGATCGCGGTCACCACTTGTTCTTGCGAGAGAATACCAAAGAGCTTGGGAAGCTCCTTCGCGTGCTCCAAAGTTGACAATGCCGATGACCAATCCTTCTGGTTGATGAAGCCCAAAGCCCTGGATAGGATTACGGAAGCCACCAGAGACGCCTGGTACACATCCTTTGGAAGTTTCAACACCTCCACAGCCGAGGGGACCTGAGTTTTAGCGGCAGGCTCTCGCTTTCGAGCTCGTGGAGCAGGAGCTGCAGCAGCTCTGGCTCTTGTTGTCCTCGTGGTAGTCCGGATTGCCCGTGCTGTAGTAGTAGCACGAGCTTTTGTCGTAGATGTTGCCGTTTTCTTGGTCTCATTCTGGATGCTTAGTACTTTTCCGTGATCTCCAAGACGTTGAGCAGTCTCTTCCGCAATCTGAAGTAGTTCCCTAGCCTTGCTCTCATAACCCGTGTCTCGATATAGGCCGCCCAGTTGGCACGCAACTTGAACCCGAGACGCGCAAATATCCTGGGGCATTACATCAAAAGCTTCGTTACCAAAGTCGAGTGCCTTTGTCAGTTTGCCAGCGCGATGGTAGATAGAGCCTGTCCACGCTAGCACCTGTGCCCGATACATTGGCGAGCCCGTGTTCTCGGCAATCTTTTGAGCTGATTCTGCGTAGTAGATGGTCTCCTGGTACATGCCGAGGTGGGCATATACCGATGAAATATGTAAAAGACTGCGCAGGAGAGGAAATGCAAGGGCCCAGAAACGAGGTCCGATCATCTGGCCGAGCTTGGAGCCTGCCTTGACGCTATCGATGCTAGTTGTAGAGGCATTCAGATCGCTCGGAGTGGTAGCTCTAGATGACGAGGTTTCGATCTTGGACCAGTCGTGTGAAAGGATTCGAACACTTGATTTGATGCAAGTGAGGGATTCCTGAACTCGTCCTTGCTTCAATGCTAGAACAGAGTCGAGGAACGAACTCAGAGCAAGAGACAGATTGACCTGAGACTTTGACAGGGCCCAAGATGAGGTAGACCCATCATAAATAGCATTTGCAGCCGCCAACGAAGAGTTGCTAGAAAGTAGTTAGCTCGATTGCATCGGTTTGGTTTATTGGACTCACTCACGCTTCATTGATGCTGCCGATGCCAGAATAGTACTCCGCTTGGGCGAGGTGAAATCCTGCAACTAGGCCACGAGATGCTCCCCCTGCTTGGTCAAGAAGCTCCTTGGTCGCCTCCAGAGCCTTCTTCGCCTCAGAGAAGTGACCGATATTGAGATGTTGTGATGCGAGAAGCGTGTGATTAAGAATCACGTTATTATATGTCGGTTCGGCTAGAATTTTCGATAGAGGCGTCGAAAGCTCCAGGATCGCAAGCTGTAGGATGTTCTCGCCTCGAAGGCTAGCAAATTGACTGGCAGACTGTAGATGCGCAATCAGGCCATCCGGGTTGTCGATCCGCTCGTAAAGGTCGGCTCTTGATTTGCAGGATTCGGTCATGGATATCCAGGAAGAGATAGCATCTCTCACGGTAGACACAGGAAGTGGCCCGTCAGTAACAGCCAAGGCCGACACTGACTTGTGATATGCCCGCAGGTGTGGGATATAGCGGACCAAGGAGACATCTTCGCCATGCGTTTTGCTGTCCAAATGTTGAATTGCTTCATCGACCAAGCTGCTGATCTCCTCCATGTCGCTCTCCTCTCCAATGATTTGGAAGAATAACTGAAGCAGCACGCGTAGTCGCCGAATGGGGAAACGGTCCAGCGTATAAATCCGTACAAGGGCCTGAACTGAGGGATCATGTAATTTGAGCGGCTGCCCCCGCGCATCTGTTTTTCCAACGATTTGCATCAAATGTTCCAGCACAGCAGCGCGCTCACCCTCTGGCAAGAAGAAGGCCCAGTCGTTCCATGACTGGTCGAGCTTGGCAATCGAGCGCAGCGTACGTGACAGTGTTTCAGCCTTTTCGTCGGCACTCCAGGCGACGCTCGGTGGCTGAGAAGTGAGCGCTGCTGTGACCTTGACCAAGGCACCCTCTTCGATCATGTTCGTACAAATTGATCGCAAGGTACGGATCGCATCGTTACTGCGGTTGGCGGCCTTGCAAAGGTCCGCAAAAAGCTCCAGTTTCGTCGAAATTTGCGCCTTCTCCTGTTGGGCCATGGGTCGATCCTGAATCATCTCGATGGACCGGCTTAAACACTGGAGAACCTCCTTGTTGATTTGCTTCGACTTGCCGATATCTTTTCGTAGCTGAGTGTACCTGGCAAAGTAAAGACTGGAGATTTTGATAAAGTAAGTGCTGAGCTGCTCCGTCCGAGATGCTGAGATGGTTGGGTCGAGAACAGAATCAACCAGCTTGCTGCAATCCCACAGGACTTCGTCCATGACTTTCCAAGTTATCGAGTTGGAATGGATCTCGCCGTTGAGCACCATCATGGCACCGTCGAGAATCTGACCCATGGTCTGCATTAGCACCTGTCGCCGCTGATCGAACTGTACGAGGCTCTTGGCTGTGGCATCCTTCCCGGGAGGAGCTCCTAGCCAACGTCGGCTGAATCGAGGGAATCGCATGATGAAAGTCTTCAAGAGATCCAGAATGGATTCTAATGCGGTGTCTTCGATCTTGGATTCGTTTGTTTTGCTCACAAGAAGTCCAACTGCTGATCGCCTGGCGAGTGAGAGGCTTTCCAGCAACTCGTTAAGATCTGTGATGTTGCCACTCAGACTGCCATCCAAGCTTTCTATGACCTCTTGAATGAGCTCCTCCGTCTTGGAATCGTACTTGGCATGTTTTAACAAGGCCGCAAAAAGACGTGCCGATACTGAATGATTGCGAATATTCGATTCTTGTTCAGGATCTAGTGCTTTTTTGAGGGTTTGGAACCAGTGGCAGGCTGCACCGTATTGGCGATCTGTTTGGGCCGCGACTCCTAAAAGCTGGTATGTCGAGATTAGAGGAGAGTCGGACGAAGTATTGGCCTGCAACTTTTGAGTCTTGATAAGGTCCATGAGTTCGTGAAACGAAGCAGCGATCGTGTCATAGATGGGCGCATTGGCGGGTGTCTGACGTCGTGTTAATGCGCGCACGCAACGAGCGAACGGTGAGAGAATATCGTCATCAACGCTCCCTCGATGACTGGCCATTTTCCACCACCGCAGTTGAGCTTTGAAGCAGAGGACCTGTAGCTTGAAAGCTGAGCCGGGAGAGGGACTGAGTCTCGGTTCTGTCGCGACATGGTCCTCTTTGCTGGAAACGCTGGGTGCTAACGACAGAAGAGTTTGAGATAGCGAAGCAAGTTGGCGAGCCGCCTTCTGTGTCTCCTTTTCATCCTGTGTCCCTAGCCTTTCAAAGAGCTTGATTGGAGATGAAGAATGAGTTTCTTCGAGAAACGGTAGGGCTGCTTCGATTTGCGATGGCTTCTTCGAATGCGAAATCCACCGTAGGACCTGAACTTGGCATCCTGTAATAACAGAAAGCAGATGATCCGGAACATGCTCGTCGTAGTCGAGCAGCTCAGAAATGATTTGAGTAGCGGTTTGTCCTTCGGTTGACGCCGACTTCGATGTCTTGTTACTCTGAGTATCCAGCCTCCGCTTTAGTATTCTCAACTCTTTGAGAGCCTGGTCCTGAATCCCAAGAGCAAGAAGCTTGCCAATGAACGCTGACATGCCGTTCTCAAGTTGAAAGTCGGTTTGCGTAGGCTGTATAGGGCCCATGATGGATCGAAGACAAGCGAAAGCGACGCGTGCACACTCCACGGTTGCAAGGCATCCCGTTGATTGTGTTGCTGGCTGAGAGATCGGTTTGGAAGAGATATTCGGCGACGTAGCGACTCGATTCAAGGTTCGGGGCTGCAGCGGTGATAACGGCGCCGACAGGGACCTGCGTAACGTCCGTGGCGCCGCAGCTTTTCGTAGATCGCTATGGCAAGGCTGTCGTTTGCTTGGAGTTGATGGAGGAGCAGGCTTTGCGGCTTCGTTAAGAGACTTGATGGCGATGTTGATAACATGCGTTGCAAGTGCAGCGCGGTCTTTGACAGAAAGTTGATCGTCGCTAGACTTTGCTCTCTGAGTTCGTAAAGTACCGGCCCTTTTTGTCTTTGGGTTCGCTGTTGCTTTGGTTGTCGTTCGTGAGTTCGTTTGGATTGTAGTAGCTGAGATCTCGGCGTCGGGTAGCAGCAATTCCTTGAGCGTGACAACGGTAGCTGTCGTGCACGTCACAGTCGACGCGAGAGCTGCTTTGGCCGCGTCGGCCTTTACTTGAGGTGAAGTCATGTAGATTATGTGCGCAAGTTCGTAACCATACCGTTGTCAAACAAGAAGCTCCTATCCAAATGGGGTTACAATATGGAAAATGTGAACGAAAGACTGCAGTCTTGAAGCCGCGATAGTTGATGCGTATGTTAGCGCCGGAATTGGTGATAAATGGGCTAAACATGGCGGTCGTCTGGGGCAACTGCCGGACCCGATTGAGTGGCCCGTGCTCCGAATATCGGCAGAAGTTCTTGAAGTCTCGGGCCTCTCTCTGGCTTCAAACATCGATCGCCCTTGAAGCGTGCACACGAGATAAAGACATTTAACAATGCCACTCCGACCACTGTCAATCCGGTCGAGAAGCGCTCGAGCGACTTCGCTTGCATTGGCCGCGTCGCATGTTCCTCGTCTCGGCATACGCTTCTCGAGCACCGCCCCTGCGACGGTCGTCGACGGCTCGTTCTGGAGATCCCTGGTGCCGAAGCCATTGCGAAAGGAAAACCGCCAGCTGACCAAGAAGAAGTCGAGAGAATGGAACCCGGCGACTTTCTTCATTGCTATCTTCCTACTCATTGGCTCCATGTCAATTCAGATGATTGCTCTACGAAATTCCTTTGATCGATACATGCGACAGTCGGAGGCTCGGATTGCCACACTGCGGGAGGTCGTGGAAAAGATACAGAAAGGCGAGCCTGTGGACGTTGAGAAGGCACTGGGAACTGGCGACCCTAAGAAGGAAGCCGATTGGGAAGAGAGTAAGAGTGCCAACTTCAGTATTGACTTCAGACCAGATTGCTGACAGTTCTCTGTAGTGTTGAAGGCCATTGAACGCGACGAGGCGTCCCGCAAGTCGAAACAAGACAAAGCAAAGCGAAGCGAGCCTACAACTCCAGCACCCGAAATCCAGCACCAAGAGCCTGCACCAAGCACCGAGGCTGCACCGAAGAAGGCAAAAACCGGAAGTCTTGGAAATTTCTTTTAAATGCGAATGGGTCTATCCTCCGTGGGGTAGTGTTGTACAGATATGCAAGGTTCAAGACAACATGGCCTTGAAAACGCCATTGTTCCTTATCGAGGCTTCTAATGAAGTTGATTCTCCCCGCGACGGAACCACATCATTGTGCAGCGCCGAGAGTAAAGCGGGAAGGAGGTCATCTGTTGATAAAGAGACCCTCACACCCTGTTCGCCTTGCTGGTTCGGATCCAGATCCGCGAAGAACTTATCCTCGCCTCTGACTCCGCCCATGCTGATGATGGCAATGGGCATGCCCCGATCTTGAGCTCGCTTGGCAAGCCTCCAAGCCGAGTATGTGGCGAGCGAGGTACCCACAACAAGCAGCTTGCCAGCACTGTCAATGGCTTCTTCGGCGGCGTGCTTGACGCTGCTGGCAATGCTTTCTCCAAACATAACCACAGCAGGCTTTAAGACCCCTGCGGTGCTGGCGAGTTTCCAGGCCCCGTCCGAGTCGACCTCGACAACGTGTCGATGGCCACCTGCGTTTGACGATGGGTTGGATAAGCATTTGGGGCACGATGGGTATCTGAATGTTGTGTAAGGAGCATCTGGCAGGTCGACATCACCGTCAGGATTCATCTTGATACCCTTAAACCTGCGCTCGGCGGGGTCTTCTGTGTCTAGAGCACCCGAAGCAAGGGCTTCTTTCAGTAGGGCAACCCATCGTGGATTGAGTCGGGCCAGCTCTTCCTGAAACTCATCTCGCGAAAACTCATTCGCACAGGTAGTGCAGACAACGGATCTCAGATATCCGTGCAACTCGAGGGTTGGTAGATCAGGATGAGCTTTTGAATGAAAAGAATCAACGTTTTGAGTAATGACACTCCGAATCAAACCGAGGTCTCCTAGATCTCTGACGGCATAGTGACCGCTGTTTGGCGCCGCCTTGTGAAGGCTTGACCAGCCGAGAAAACTACGAGCCCAGTAACGCTTACGGGCTTCGTGGTTATTTAGGAACTCATGATAGTAAATGGGACGGTATGTCTTGTTGACTTTGTAAGTGCCCTTGACGCCTCTATAGTCCGCAAGACCAGAGGCAACCGAAAGGCCAGCACCAGTGAGGATGACGGCGGAGGATGGTAGGTGTGCAGGGGCCGGAGCTGCGAAGAATCGGTGGAGGGCGACGACGGCACCGGAGAGCGTTGAGGCTGAAGCTGGTGTGACAGTTGACGGCGAGAGGAGGTCCGTATAAGGGATTCGTAAGAGAGTTTTCCCCATTGGGACGATTAAGTATACCCGACTGGTGATCAATCAAAGTTGTTTATTTTTTTATTTTTTTTGAATGGTGTGGTAATGCTTGCGAAGTTGCTGAGGTAGGGCACACTTGGAATCTGGCTGAAGATGATGTTTCCAATTGCAGGCGGAGGATTGGCCGGATAGCGGCGAGTAGCATGGTACAAGGGACGAAATTGAAATCAGTGACGAGAAGTAGTACACAGGGACCAAAAAAACAAGCGTTCGAGATTACTTAAAAAAACTGGCGTGAATCAGTCGAGGTGAATTGAACACAATTTTGATATTCGTTGGTAGCGCCGTGAAGTTTGTTGCAAGGCTCGGAAGAGCGCGTCATTGGTTTCAATGGTATTTTTCACTCTCGCCGCCGGTTGGTTCTCAGCCTTGCATGAGTAGCGTCTAATCCATGGTTTGGTGGCGTCTTTTGAGGAACCCGTTCAGGTCGACTTCTGTTAAGGGGTTTAAAGCGTTATGTGTAGATAAACGGAAGAGACTTAATTTAGTATATCGGGCTCTAACCCGATCTACCCTTATGGGGTGTATATACTAGTTATAGGGTCTATAGAGACGGATTTCTTATAGTAATTCTAATCGGGGTCTCATACGTGCACCGGGGCCGGTGTAAATAAGATCTGTTATGTAAGCAGCCTTTGTGTGTAAGTAAGTAAGAGATATCCCTCTTCTATCTATAGAAACAGTATCTGCTTATGTAATTAAAGAGATACAGTGATTTGCTGTATCTACAGCTATTTAATGTGTAATATATTATCTATTAGGAACATAGTAATTGTGTTAATTAAAGCTAGCCCCGGGGTAATACCTTAGACTCTATTTAGTCTTATATAGGCTTTTCTTTACTATAATAGAGAAGAGGTATTCTATACGGCGTGTTATAGTATCCCGCCGCTTCTTCTTTAAGGGATTATAGGAAGGAGTATACCCTCCTCTACGGTTATAGTTATAGATAACCTTACTTCTTCTATTTATAGTCTTTCTAGATCTACTAATTATAAAGGTATAAC
>JABCKW010000503.1:0-13150 GCA_014824385.1 Fusarium cyanostomum
ATTCTAGGAAACTTGAGCTGCTGCACAAGTACTTTATTAACTCACTTGCTTCTTATTGGCTTGAGCACGCCTCACAAGCTGTTCCTCTACCATAGGAATATGTTATCTTCAGGTGAGCCAGGCGCTTACAATGAGCGAGCATGGTCAACATCTTAAACTTTGTTTGCATCACAGGCTGGCAATTGGCATATTTACCGCTTCCAACGTGAGCATGTTCGAGGAGCGGCTCTTGATGTCACGGATTCTGAGCCCGTGTCAAGTGAATCCAAGCTGTGGAAGTATAAGAATGTGATCAGCAAGCCACACGGTACCGGAAACTCGAACCACGTTTATGAGCGAGCGTTCGATGATGATGTATAACAAGGTTGGGAAGTCGCTTGCATATCAGATACAAAGTTATGTCATGTAAGTACAAGTAACATAGAGATCAAGTTGTTGAGCCTGTCACTTGAGCGTGCTTCTTATCCCTATAGTGCCGCCACTGTGCTACGACTATTTGGTCGGCAACTCGCCCGGGTTTTCCGATACGACAAGGCGACAATCGGTTCGTATTGGACTCCACTTGCATCGTTCGTTATGTGTCGTCACAGTCGGCTTACATAAGAGGTTGAGTCGGTTTTCATGGAGACATTGAGGTGTCTGAATTTAATCGAGTTTACGGTACGAATATAAACAACAATCGCATCACATGTTGCTATCGATAAGCCGGAAACAAGACCTCGTGTTGCCGCCGAGAAATCAAGCGAAGAGTTTGGACGGGACAAGGAACACTGGCTCCTTGGCTCCTTGGCATGCAAGACCCTAGCTCGTTGATCGGATGTCAGTGCCGATAAGCGTCTTGGCAGGGCAGAAGTGGTTTTGCCAGAGATGAACGACATGTGCTGATTCTGTCGGGAGAAAAGCACATGGCCAACGAGCAGCAAAAAGACGGCAGAGAAAAAAAGAGTGAAGAATGGACGGCAGTTGACGGGTAGACCCAGAATTATGTAGCAAGCTCGCGGGATTAGGCACAAGCAAGTGCTAAAAATGCTGGACGGTCACCTAAACTTCCCGTCGTGCCGCATTTCCGTTGCAAAGAGGGGATCCATTCAAGGGAGTAGTCAGGCAAAGCTCCATTCCATAGAGAGGCCGGAATAAAAGCTGCACGGAAAAATTGGAAAACACTAGCATCCAAAAGTTGGACATGCAGCGCCTGCGAGGACATGATCAGCTGCATGGAAGATGCCAAACAATGCTGCTTCAACCGTCATCAACCCCTGAATAGCACCTTAAATAACTTACCTAAGGTAGGCAGTTATCTAATGCGGTATAAAATAGCGACTGACGCCCTGAGGAGACCGGTTCCCGCCGTTAGCCAGTCACCTCGCCGTGTCACCCTCCTCTCTGCTCCCCCTCAGCTTGCGCTCCACAAGCAATTCCATTGGCCCTCTCTTGTGCCTCTCCTTGGAACTTGGTTCTCCCTCCCTCCCTTCAGGTTAGTTCCATGCAAACCCAGCCTAAGCCCAACCCCCGTCGTCCGTCTTCCTTGGCAACTTGGCATGCTCTTTCATTCCCATACTTGACTTCTGCATCAACACCACAGATTCGACATCACCATCGTTGGCCCTTACGCTCGCCTCGGTCGTTTTCTATTTAATTATTTATACTTTCTCTTACAGTTTTCGCTCGGTTCATGCCGTCTTGATCTTGGCCTCGATCGCATCGCAACCTCATTTCCCGACCGAGCCCTCGCCGGGCGCGCCCAACGCTCGCTTTCTACCGTTATTTCATTATTCGCTACTCTTGTCGTCGCTCGCTTGAATCACCCCCCAAATCTCTCCAAGATGAAGTCCTTTTTCTCCGTCGGCGCTGCCGTTGCGCTCATCGCCTCAGCCGGCCTCGTCGGCGCCCAGTCACCGTATAGCGTTGCATCCAAAGGTGCGATTTCACACCACTCCAGACAAGCCACGCGGTGCAGAGACTGACCACCACCACCACAGATGATATCAAGAAAACGGCCAAGCAACTCGCCGCCGACTTGATTGAGTATTATCATGGTCTTGACCCTGGCGGTATTCCAGGCATTCTCCCCGGTCCGCCACCTGCTGGAGACTACTACTGGTGGGAAGGCGGTGCCATGTGGGGGACGTATATGGATTACTGGAAGTGCACCGGCGATACCACCTACAACAAAATGGTGATGCAAGGCATGCAGTTCCAGGTTGGTGACGATAAGGATTATCAACCTCGCAACGTTACCCTGTCCCTCGGAAACGACGATCAAGGCTTCTGGGGCATGTCGGCTATGCTCGCTGCCGAGCTCGCGTTCCCTGATCCCCCGTCCGACCAACCGGGCTGGCTCGCCCTCGCCCAGGCCGTCTTCAACACCCAGGCAAACCCTGATCGGCACGACAAGACTTGCAACGGCGGTCTTCGATGGCAGATTCCCCGAACCAACAACGGTTACGACTACAAGAACAGTCAGCGCTCCTTTGCCCAGGCATGAGCCGCCGGAATTGTAAAGATAGTTAGCTAACTTGACCAAGGTATCGCCAACGGTTGCTTCTTCAACCTGGGCGCACGACTCGCTCGCTATACTGGCAATAAGACATACGCCGATTGGGCCGAGACTACGTGGGATTGGATGGAGGGCGTGGGCTTCCTTGACAGCGCCACGTACAAGATTTACGACGGAGCCCACACTGGGAAGAACTGTACCGACATCAACAAGGCCCAGTTCTCATACAATGCCGGTGTCTTCCTCCAGGGTGCTGCTTTCATGTACAACCACGTAAGTCGACAGCCATCCACATATGTCTTGTCTCGTGCAGTAATTTGCTAACTGCTCCTAGACCGACGGTGAGAAGAAGTGGGAGGAGCGTATTACCAAGCTCGTCGACTCCACTATTAAGAACTTCTTCCCCAAGGACGTCGCCGTCGAGATTGCCTGCGAAAATGCCAACACCTGCACCACCGACATGTACTCTTTCAAGGGCTACATCCACCGCTGGATGTCCCAGGCCACCCATCTCGCCCCGATCATCTCCGACAAGATCCTCCCTGTACTTCAGAAGTCCGCCGAAGCAGCCATCAAGCAGTGCACTGGCGGCGACAACAAGCGTACATGTGGCTTCAAATGGTCGTCTGGCGTATATGACGGTAAGACCGGTGCTGGCCAGACCATGAACGTCCTCGCCGCTGTGTCGTCGCTGCTCATGGAGCACACTGACCCCCCTGCTACTGCTAAGAAGGGCGGCACTTCCAAGGGCAACCCCAACGCTGGTAGCAACGGAGATGGCGGCTTCGACAAGATCTTTAAGCCTGTCGGCACTGGCGACAAAGCTGGTGCTGGTTTCCTGACCTTCCTGGTCCTTTCCATGGCATGCGGCATGTTTGGCTGGATGAGCATGGGCAAATAAAGGATATCCCACACAGTCTGATAATGCCGGAAGGACAATACCGGTATCCCTCGGTATACGCAAATATGCTTCATTGCAGCCTTGTATTTTGGGCTTCGGGGGAACGATGAGTTTCTGGAGTTGGATGGAATGTATCTATTTTGACCAGCCTGGCATGGCTGGGTGCTTTTTCTGAATGTCATTATACTTCGTAATTTCACAATTTATGTACCAGCTACGACACGACAGGGCATTTCATCGAGATTAGGGCCGTGGCTCGCAGTTCGATCTCAGTGGTTATTCTTGCGAGGGGCATGGTGAGGCATGACACGGATGACTGGACCCAAGCGTAGAGCTATGTAGCCGCGTAATTGATCTTGTGTCGGCAATGCGATGAGTTCCCGTCTTGGCTAGGTCTTGGTATTCTGCCCTGGTTTGTTTCCACGTGGGTGATGCCTTGGCATCTTGTTTGACGATATTGTGTCTTGGCGTAGGACCCTGGCCTGGGCCAGCATGATGATGGACAGCAATGAATATTGACTAGCTCAGAAAAGAACAGGCCCCTTTTGTTCTTGCAACTCTGTACCTTAAACCATCTCAGACGATGCGGTCTCACTCACTTTGCTCAGTACACCATGGCGCTCGTCTTCGCTTTGCCGTGTCCTGTTACTCGGTTTCCACTTGTTATGCCTTTCAACCGCACTAGACTTGACGTGCAGGCCCAACAAGAGTGAGGTTTGGATCGAAGTGCTGATAGTAGCCATAAAACACTCGGCCGCTTGTCCTACACTCTTCGTAGCAGGTGGAAATTAAGACGCTACGTTTTCTCAGCAAGGTCACTTCAATGGCTCGCACTGTAGCCCAGATTTAGAAAAACGGATAGAGCAGTCCCATGAACTGCATCCGGTTTCTTCAGTTGATTTGGTTGACACATGGATCCCGTTAGTAAGACCCTGTGCGCGCATCCTGGAGGGCATCGCTGTACTAGGA
Source organism: Fusarium cyanostomum (assembly GCA_014824385.1). Classification (NCBI taxonomy): domain Eukaryota; kingdom Fungi; phylum Ascomycota; class Sordariomycetes; order Hypocreales; family Nectriaceae; genus Fusarium; species Fusarium cyanostomum. The sequence continues at coordinate 4,368 of JABCKW010000503.1, forward strand.
CCATGCTGAGAGACCAGGGTTATGAAAAGAATATTGACTTTGTAACATAAGTTCTGATGGGGATGTTTGAGAGGTTGTGAAAATATTTAAAGTCGAGGGTTGCGTATAGCGGTGATTCAAGTGGTTTCAGCATGAACCTCGCTCTGACGTTCTTGTTTATATGTAGCTAAGCCTTGCAGAATGAGGTGCTAGTGCTTGATGGAGGGGGACAGGCTCATCGAAACAGTCAAGCGGAGACGGCCTCGCCATGTGCATTATTGGAGACAGGCTTTAGAAATCGAGACTCATAGCGTCAACATAGTAACACTTATGTATCCACCATTGCTTCTATAAGACCACATACGAGATTCATGTCCTTAGTCTCGAATTTGGTCTATAGTACGTATGTACCAACCTCTGGCAAGGGCCTCGTGGTCCAAGCCTAGGTTGTTCGATCCAGGGCATTACCTAGCGGTGTGCTCGCCACACCTGTGAGGACACGCTAAGATCTGGGGAATCTGGGACGATCTGGGGAAGCATTACGCATGAGCCAGGGGCATTTGAAGGCTGACGTGATGAACGAGCCGCATGTTGACTGCGTGACTGGAGGGAGAGCTGGGAGCTTAGCTGTGCGTGGGAATTGAGACACTGTGAGAAACCGGAGTAAATACACGGGGGATAAAGTTTCGCCTGGAGATGCCTACAGAAGGACCGGGCGGAATATATATCTACCACTGTAGCAACAGACGTAGAGCGAAAATACCTTAAAAATAGAATTCCCGAGTAATGCATCCGACGTAACAAGGAAGTACGTACGTACAAGATCTAACCGCTGAGTGGAGGAGGCGGGAGTAGCCGTTCCTAGCCTGCAACCACATGGACGTATTGAACTTGACAAGCTCCTCTATTTCAGCCATCAAACAATCAATGAGGCCCTGACAGCCCGTCGGGGTTTGTCTTTCCTTGACGCGCTCAGTGCTTGGTCTATGTGGATATGGCATCCTGTGTATATTTGCAGCCGAGCCTGAATTCCCACATGGACTCACAAGCGCCAGTTCAACGCATGCCCAGACGCGAAGCAATAGCCCCTCGAACGACGACGACAGCTCGACATCACAGGACATGGCGCTCATCGACTGTGGTCCAATATGCATGGCACGTCGTCGGTTTCTCCCAAGCTTGAGAGTTGTCCAATGCCAATGGCGTGGGCCCTCGATCCCTGCTAGACAAGCCCTTCTGTCCAATAGCCTCGAAGCTGCCCAGCGCCAGACGCCTCGGCGCGGCGCTAGACTCAATTCTGGGTTTCCATGGGGTAATTCTTACATACTAAAAACTCTAGATCAGGAACGACAGCAATCCTGGGGAGCGCGTGACAGCGCCATTTCTCCGTCTCGCAAGCACAGCACATCACACGCACGGCCTGGTTGCCGTTAACTGCAAAGCGTCCAGGGCCGAAGCATCAGATGGCTTCTTGTAGGTGGCACTGTCGGGGGACTAAGCTGCGTCTGCCCACTTGCTGCGATATACCGTGCGGGAGAAAGGCCTCTGTCTCACGGAGGCGACATGACGACAACCCCAATTCATGAAGGCGGGCCGTATGTGGGGTGAGCAAAAAGATTTCCTGTCAGGCAGTTGGGTGACTCTGTTGGGGCCCTTGCTGGAGGCTTGAAGGTATAACTACCATGTGGTGCCCGTCATGACAACTCCCACGCCCTCTCACGAGCTTCAGCTACACCAAACAGTTGTGACCTCAACTTGAAACCTCGAGTCTTGACTCCTCTTCCACCTCTGTCTATACCCTACAAGCATTGAAGAACAATTACACTCACCGCCACAATGCCCAACTACATCGTCACCGAGCCATCCCCCTCCACCAACACCTACATCCGCTCCGGCCGCGGAGGCTACGGCAACATCACCCGCGCCTCCAGCTCTGCAAAGCAGTCCTCTCACACCGTCACTGCCTCCGCCACGGCCCCCTCACGGCGCTTCTTCAGCGGCATCGGCGGGGCCGGCAACGCCCACAAGGCCAGCGAGCACCCGGCCATCTCCCTCGACGACGAGTACGACCGCATTGCCGCCCGCGACCAAGTTGCCGCCGGCCACGTCGGCATTGGCGGCGCCGGAAACGTCTACCACCGCAAGGCCAGCGATGCCGGCTCTGATGCCAGCTCAAACAGCTCGTTGAGCTCCAAGAGCAGGCTGTGGGCTCGCGTCAGCAGCACCTTCAGCCGAGACTAGAGTCCTGTCCTCAACAAGACGCGGCGCGGCAGGACTGGCGCATCATCATCTACTTTGTATGCACGAGACATGATAAATCAACCAGCGATCGGCGTTATGGGAATCAATTAGGCAGGGGACCTCAGAGCAAATGGGAAAGCCCGGGACATACGGCTTTGGCATGAGTACTGTGTTGATGCATCGGATCGGCGATATGAACTGCCCTTTCATTCTCATCACCGACAGCGTGTTTGTTTCTGGTGAAGATTATTATACCCCGAGCATAGCTCTTTATATACCACAAAAGTACCAATCATTTCTCAACTTGTTCTACCTTTGCGCCGTGGTGATGTGACTTTGGCAGTTCGTGTCTTGGGCAATAAGATACCACTCTCATGAAGTGATCGTCGCTGGGCGCTGATCTTGTCACCGGTTCCCTGCCGAGCCAGTCCATGTCGTAGATGGGCTTAACAGTCAGTCTTCCAGCAGAGTCCTTACTTTTCCTCGCAATCTCGCCGAGTGTCTCATTAAACAAGGCACTAGTGGAATGCAGGATATAAGACCGTGTTTCAAGGTATTAACATTGAGACTCGAAAACGCTGATACGTGCCACGTTTCTCTCCCAGACTCCATTAATCAAACTATTCCTCTATTGCCTTTGGATAGTTCTCTGGGAATCTCTAAAAGGAATGATTAATAGATAGATCCTTGCTTGGATAAGTATTATACCTACCAAGATAAAATCCCTAATAGAGTTCCATACTCGTGTCGCATAGGCTCCAAAGTTTAGATAGAATTAAAAGCCCGTCTATTAATAAAATCTCCTCGGGAATCACTTACTGATTTATCAATGACCGGGACACACCACACACAGGTATTTGACAGGCAAGCAGCACAATTCGCAGAGAGAAATAATAAAAGGCAGCTTCTAGCTAGTCAATGAAGTCAAAGGTGTAATTAAAAAAGTGAGAATCAACCGATCAGCCAGTCACACAAAAAATAGCAAATCAATCAAGGCGCAAAAGTTGATGAATTCATGATGATAGATGACTGTCGCAGCGTCGCGATCGCAGCCTTTGTCAAAGTACAGGGGGTCGTGTGACCGCATCTTCCCTCCAAGCTATCACTTGGGTCTTCTGCCCCTGACACACTGATACCAAAAATGAGGCAATCACGGCTTGGAGGTCCTTGACAGCTCATGGGATAGTATGAAGAAAACCGCCTTATCCAAGATTAGAAAGCCCAGGAGTATGCGTCGTGGGAAGATGAATTTTACTTCCAGCTGGGACCTCAAAACTGCAATACACAAGAACAATGCAAGTTCATGAAATGTCGATTTGGAGCAAGGCAAAGGTTCAACATCAGGGTATCTATCATTAGGCTTCCTCTATCTGGAAAAGGTTGTCTACAAATGCGCTGGTGTCGCTGCACGCCTACACGCCTGTACAAGACTGACTTTTCCATTCCACGCAAGACTTATACGTCGCTCGAATGAATCACCTTGATAAGCGAGGGAGAAGGGGAGGTTTCGGCGGGTTGCGGGGGTGCGACGCGCGAGTATATCGACACCACAGCGAGGTCATCTCGATCGTAAATGCGAAGAGGCCGGGCTCGGGTGAAAGGGCTTTGTCTTATGGTCCCGGCGGGCTATCTCGTCGTTGCTTATACATCATGAAGATGTAGGTTCGGGGGGGGGTGGTAGATGGTGTGTTTATGTGAACTTGGTGTGAATGATATCCGGGTTTTCGTGCCAGTCGTCGATGCTCACCCACATCTATCGCAAGTCAGTCAGTACACAATACAGTAACAAGAGGTTACAGATCGGAGTTAAGCGATGACATACCTTTCGGAAAGTACTCAAACCAGCCAGAATACTGCCTCCGATCCAGGTCGAGTACTTCCGCTCCGGCGGTGCAAAGATCTTTATCCGCATGTCCTTGACGGCCAGCCTCTGCAGCTCCGTCAGAAGACGATCACCAAAGCCCTTTGTCAGCGTGCTGCCTCCCGAGAGCACGATGTTGCTGTAGAGAGACTTTCGAAGGTCCAGATCTGTTCGGTTGATGGCATCGACGACGATCTGGTGCACACCTGGGTATTCAAGGCCGATAATCTCGGGGTCAAAGAGGATCTCCGGGGCTCTGAAGCGTTCCGCACCAATCTTGATCGCTTGTTAGTTGACTGCGTGCGAAACAAAGCACGGCGAGTCTCACCTTGAGCTTGTGGCCGTCTGGAAGCACATATTCGGCAAACTTGCTCTCGTTGGGCTTCACTCCAACCCAATCCCTCTCCTCTTTCCTCGGGTCATGTGCAACATACGAAACGCTTTCCTTGATCAATCTCACCACCTCCTTCTCGGCACTTGTATGGAATATGTATCCACTCTTCCGTAGAAGCGTCTGCAGATATTCAGTTACATCTCGACCGGCCACGTCAATTCGGCGGATGCTGCTGGGCATAGCGAAACCCTCATAGACTGGCACCGCGTGTGAAACACCATCGCCTGAGTCGAGGACAATGCCGGTTGTACGGCCGCTGGCGTATAGCGATAATACGGCTTGGATTGATGTGTGGAGGGCGGGGACGTTGAACGTCTCAAAGAGGATCTGGGCGGCGGTATCGCGATTGCTCCGAGGATTCAAGGGAGGCTCTGTCAGCAGAACAGGATGCTTGTAGAGTCAGCATCAACCAAGCGAGTCAAGATGTTCAATGACGAACCTCTTCGCTAAGGGTCTTCAATCCTTCTCCGTAGACATACTCCCAGATCCTCTCCATGTCGTCCCAGTCGGTGACGATACCATGCTCGAGAGGATACCGAATCTTGAGCAACCCTCTCAGCTCCGTAGCCGCCTTTTGTCCTATGAATACCTCGCCCTCGAGAGCACCGGCAAGAACCCTCAGATGTTTCGGTCGGCCAACCCATGATGGGAAGTAGCACTTTGGCAAGTCGTCGCCTGCGAAACCGGCTCGAATGGTGCCAGATCCGTTATCGAGGACTATAGGCGCATTGTGAAGGGAATCGGCCATGATCGCGTCCGGTCTTGATCTTGGTGTCGGGTTCGGTTCTTAAGTCTTGTGTCGCTTCCGTTGATGTTGTCATAAGCCGTGGTCTCTCGCTTTGCATACTACCACCATGGGGCCCGTCCCTGAGCTTCCCTAGCGTCCCTTCAAGCTCACAGCATACAGCAACGTCCACTTTTCGAATCTGTATCAGCAGAACGGCAAGCTTGTAGAGCGCTTAAAGCTTGTCGCTTCCATAAGCTGTCGTGAAAAGCGCCGGAAGTTCGTCGTTATCGGTCTAATTGTTGTCAAAATACCCCTGTTACCCAAAGCGCGTCCACCAATCTGCCAGCTTCAGGAGACGTAGCGGCTGTATCACGTGACAAAAAGGACCCTTCGCGCCTCAGGCAGGGAGGATTTTAAAGTGCTTCGCGTAACGGCGCGTCTCCTCAACCGTGGACCGCGTCTCCGACGTGCCATCATTTCCTGGGCAACTCGAACCTTGCGAAGAGCTTTTGGCGATATCGAAGAGCCGTACTTTCTCAGCCTCGCATTTCAAATCAATACCTATGCAGAGTTATACTCTCAGCTGCTAACCCTCGATCAATTCCCTTCCGACTGAGTTACCGCGCATGGTTCCAGAATTACTTCATCCTAGCCGCCGAGATGGTCAAGGCCAATCCAGCTACCCCCGCCGCCACCGGGCCAGGAGTTTACAGCGCTGTATACAGTGGAGTGAGTCTTTGCATATTTCTTTCGGAACCTGGGCTTTGTGTAATCGAATCGATACCAGTTGCTCTCTGGCGAATGGGTGTGAGGATGGTATCAGGGGCATCGGACGTTTCTTGGTGGAACCTATTTCTGGGGACAACCAACCCAGTTTCTCGAGAGGCTTGCTAACTATTGCCGCGACTTCTAGATACCTGTATATGAATTTCAGTTCGGCGCGGATCTGAAAGAGCATGTGATGCGGCGAAGGCATGACAATTGGATCAATGCAACACATATTCTGAAAGCTGCTGGTTTTGACAAGCCAGCTCGAACAAGAATTCTCGAGCGAGATGTACAAAAGGACGTTCATGAGAAGATTCAAGGCGGATACGGAAAATATCAGGGTTGGTCTCCTCCTCGGGCATGTTGTTACTCTCTAAAACTATTGCCAGGTACCTGGATCCCTCTTGAAGGCGGACAAGCATTGGCGGAGCGACATAGTGTCATCGATCGCTTACGACCCATATTCGAGTTTGTTTCCGGCGCAGAGAGCCCTCCTCCTGCTCCCAGACATGCTAGCAAGCCCAAGGGGCCTAAATCCAAGCCTCCGCTGCCAAAATGGAACAGTATGTTGAACTCTGCTGTCACACAGGACTGGCTTACTGACAACACTCAGATCCTCCTCCTCCTCCACCACCCGTAGTTCATGACGACGGCGACACCTTAATGGGAGACGAGGATACCCCAGACAACCTCACCGTGGCTTCAGCATCATACATTGCAGAAGATGACCGCTTCGACATATCCAATGTGCCGGGTACAAACAGGAAACGCAGAAGAGAAGACGTCCTCCAGGATCTTACGGAACAACAACATGCTCTATATGGCGATGAGCTACTCGACTACTTTCTGCTCAGTAAAACAGAGCAGCCAGCAGTAAAGCCCGAACCGCCCCCTAACTTTCAACCTAACTGGCCTATTGATGCTGAAGACCACACTGCTCTTCATTGGGCGTCGGCTATGGGAGACGTGGACGTTGTCAAGCAGTTGAAGCGGTTTAACGCATCCCCCACAGTGAAAAACATCAGAGGCGAAACACCCTTTATGCATTCAGTCAACTTTACCAATTGCTACGAGAAACAGACCTTTCCGGTGGTGATGAAGGAGCTATTCGAGACTTTTGATGCCCGTGACAACATGGGTTGCACAGTGATTCATCACGCGGCTGTGATGAAGAATGGCCGAGTCTTTAACTCGTCATGTTCACGGTATTATTTGGACAATATCTTGAACAAGCTGCAAGAGACCTTGGAACCGAGCGCATTCCAGCAGTTCCTGGACATTCAAGACAACGAAGGAAATACGGCACTGCACCTCGCGGCGGACCGAAACGCCAGGAAATGCATCCGAGCATTACTGGGGCGCAATGCCTCGTCGGACCTTGCGAATAATGAGGGGATAAGGGCGGAGGATTTAATCATGGACTTGAACGCAACAAAGAAGGATCGTGGGCCGCAACGCTCATCATCACCCTTTGCCCCCGACTCTCAACGACATGCCTCTTTCAGAGACGCGCTCGTCGAAAAGTCAAATCGGAAGCCTCCGACTGTGTTCCAGTCCGCGGCAGCCAACACGGTGCAGTCGCGCATCTCACCCCTGATCATGGAGAAATTCCAGGATTTGGCAAAGAGCTACGAGGAGGAATGGCACGAGAAGGATGTAGCAGAAACAGAAGCAAAGCGCATCCTCTCCAACACACAAACAGATTTGACGTCTGTGCGACAACAAATAGCAGAGGTCGAAGCGCAGCTGGAACCTGATGAAGCAGCATCTAAGATTATGAACGAGGCCAACCTAGCAAAGCACCAGGTACTCTCGCTCATCACGCACCAAAACCGGCTGCACGTCCAGCAGTCGGTGGACGGCGAGCTCAGCCGCATCAACGGCGACGGTGGCATGCAGGAGGAGTCATACGAGGAGAGGCTGAGTCTAGCACGACAGCTCAGCCAGATGCTCGCGGAGCAGCGGCAGGCCGAGATGGACTACGTGGAGGCGCTCAGCATGGTGGGCACGGGGGACAAGATCGAAAAGTACAGGCGGCTGCTGAAGCGGTGCCTGGACCCCAAGGACGGTGAGAGCCTGGATACAAACCTGGACAGCCTGATCGAGATGATGGAGGAGGAGCGGGACGTGCATGGGATGGACGGGGCGATGGAGGCCGAGCCAATGGAACTAACTGTTGGCATGTGAGGAATATTACTGGGCCGTTGATCATTGATCTGTCTTTTATTTGTCTCTTTTATCATTATATATCCCGGGGGGGCGTGGGAAAGCCATGGTCTTTGGGGGAGGCCAATATGCTTGGGTGGTAGACTAACTTGCCTAACTATACGACGAAATGGGCGGGTGTATTGGTATAGCGCGGCACACCTGAGCGCAAGCAAGGCAACTTGACTGACGAAATATATTCTTGTTGATGTTCCACAAACTCGACATCACGGGGGGGGTTGGGCTTGCGAGCCGTCAGCCACTCGATCGTCCAGTTCCTGTGATGTTATGAGCACTATCGACACGGCTTAGACGGAAGAGGGGAGATCCGGGTTGACTGGACAAAAGGAGAGCTGCGATTCGTACGCTGAGGGGAGCGCTTCGGCATGTCGGCGGCACGCGGTCCAAGAAAAAGATGGCCCACCCACAGGCCGAAGGCCATTAAGAGCTTTATTTTCTCCCGATTCACTATCTAACTGTAATCAAGTCTTATAAAATGTTTATAAGAAATCATCAAGCTTACCTAACCCTTAGCATCATTCTCTTATTTTTTTTTAGGTAAGAAAAATCCGTTTATTGCCGGTCGTCAAACTGATCAAGTTTACTGT
>JABCKW010000504.1:0-39152 GCA_014824385.1 Fusarium cyanostomum
GTCCCGCCCTGTACGGCAGCTGTGGCCAATGGTTGTGACTGTCTGGGCGGTCAAGACGCGTTGTGGCAGCGATGCGTCCTTCAGCCAGCCTCGTATCTTTCAGCTTGGGCCGCATCCGGAATCACGATGCGGGCTTATCTCATGATTAGATCATGGCAAGCTGCTGCCTGTACGCCTCTTGCGCAGGGCGGAACCCGGTGGCTGCTCGTTGAAAAGAACTGACAGCGCCGCCGCATCAGAACTTGCTCTCTTTCTTGTCGAACCTTCTGAATCCCAGCCCCGAACGGGTAAACAAGAGTATCAAGCATAATGACGCTCTTCAGTCGCTTCTGGCATGCTGTCGTTGACCTTACCACGTGGCTGACCATGTCGCCTGTGGCCGACCTGGGTTTTCGTCCACCTCAACATCCACTTGGACCAGTCACGCATACCCACGGAGTTGGCCATGTAAACCCCCTTCCAAGCGATCGTCCCATATTCAGGCCCCCAGCAGCGAACCCCGGCGATCACGATTTCGTGTGCGACTACAGCCAGATGGAGGGATGGTTTCCCTGCTCTATATCCGAGAACAGAGAGTGCTGGCTTCGAAACAGAGATGGCAGCGAGTTCAACATCCATACAAACTACGAGAAGTTTGCCCCCGTGGGTATTACTCGAAACTACACTTTGAAAGTTACCGAGAGCTCGTTCAATGCCGACGGCCAACCCTTCGACGATGCCAAGCTGTTCGATGACTCGTATCCTGGTCCCTGGCTGGAAGCCTGCTGGGGAGACGTGAGTGCTACATCAGGCAGTCATGCAACCTGTGACTCGAACTAAATGTTTAATAGACCCTCAACATCACGGTGGTCAACAACATGAAGGGTAATGGCACCAGCATCCACTGGCACGGGATTCGACAGAATCAGACCATGGATATGGACGGTGTCAACGGCATCACCCAGTGTCCTATCGCACCTGGCGATTCGTTCACGTACAGCTTCAAGGCTACTCAGTATGGAACCTCTTGGTACCATAGCCACTACTCTGTACAGTACGCAGATGGCTTGCAGGGTCCACTGGTAAGTAGATCTCTGCACTTGCGGCTTTCCTGTTCACTTGTGAATACCAGCTGACAAGTTACACAGACAATCCACGGTCCATCTTCGGCGCCCTTTGATGCATCGAAGCGTCCGTTGCTGATGACCGATTGGTGTAAGTGCCCATCGTTACGGATACAAAACTGCTCAAGTGCTAACATGGATTAAACCTAACAGCCCACGATAGTGCCTGGAAGCTTCTATACGATCGCAACAGAGGAAACAAGACCATCCTTCTGAACGGCGCTGGAAATGTGTCCCACTACGGATATGTTCCCACCCTCGAGGTACCAGAAAACTACGAGTTGCATTTCAACAAGACGCCAACCGACAGGCCCAGGCGGCCACTAAGATACCTACTCCGCTTGATCAATACTTCCTTCGACTCGACATTCGTCTTTTCCATCGACAATCATTGGCTTCAGATTGTCACGTCAGACTTTGTGCCCATCGAGCCTTATTTCAACACGTCCGTCCTGATAGGCATTGGTCAGCGATACAATGTCATCGTCGAGGCCAACCCCCTCGAAGGCGATAGCAACCCCATCCCAGACGACGGAAATTTCTGGATCAGAACCTGGGTTGCGGACGATTGCGGTATAGCACCAGGAGGTCCAGGCTACGAAAAGACTGGCATCCTGCGATACGACCAGAGCAGCACGGCCGACCCAACATCGCAGCCTTGGACCAGAATCAGCAAGGCGTGCTCCGACGAGACATACACCTCGCTGAGACCCAAGATCCCGTGGTATGTAGGCCCAGCTGCAAACGCCAAGTACGACAACCTTGAACAGTTCAATGTCACCTTGAAGGAACCGAACACGCCACCGGTGCCTCACTATCCCTTGGCCGCCTTTTCGCTGCAGCCATCCGGCGACGAGCCTGATGGCTTCACACCGCTTCAGATCACTTATTCCGACCCAATCTTGATGCATCTGGGTGAACCCCACAACGAATTCCCTTCCAAGTGGGTCGTGATCCCCGAAGACTACACCGAGAACGAATGGGTATGGTTGAGCCTTTGAGTACTTGATCAGGGGTGCTATTCTAATACTGCTCTTAGGTCTATCTTGTCCTAACTATGGAAGCGTTCAGCACTCGGACCAGGGCCCATCCGGTATGTTATGCCTCTCATGGCGTCGTGAGAAAGGAAACTGACATGACATGTCATCAGATTCACCTTCACGGCCACGACTTTGCCCTTCTTCAGCAGGTTGAGGGTCAAGAGTACGACCCTAGCAAGCTCAACCTTACCCTTGACAATCCTCCGCGACGGGATGTAGTACTCTTGCCCAACGGTGGCTTCGTTGTCATCGCCTTCAAGGCTGATAACCCTGGTAGTTGGCTCATGCATTGTCACATAGCCCGGCATGCTTCCGAGGGTCTGGCATTGCAAGTCCTGGAACGTCAGAGCGACGCCGACAAGCTCTTCCCGCATAACTCCCCTAACATGATCGAGGCGAAACGTGTATGCGGTGTGTGGAAGAAGTGGCAGGACAAACAAGAGAATTTCTTCGAGGGTGACTCAGGAATCTAAGACTGGTGGTCTCTATATTGTTGCCACGGTAGCTCTAGGTTATGTTTAAGAGTTCCTACCCTTCGTTGCGACCTATGCAGTTGGGAAGCTCTCGCCCTACATGGGACAGTCTAACAGTGTTATGCTATTAGCTTTCGAGAGGCTTCACACAAGGTTGCACTTATTAAATTGACTGTGTTTCATACAGTCTGTCCCGGGGGTCACTTTGACTCCTTCAAGGGCTTCGAGAATATCCAATATGCCTAGTTTTGCATGCCTATTTGCCGAAAGACCAAGTGGCGACGATGTGTTCGGAATCAGCTCCGCATATCAGCATGAACCAGCTCTCGTGGAAAAGTCCTCGGCCAATATCCTCTTCGTCTCTTTATCTCAGTCCAAGAAAACGTCGAGCGGTAGTGAGCGGAAGCCGCATGAAACTGTGACTTGTGGAGGAAGAACGATCTCTTGGATAGCCTAGCGTCGCTTGAAGATGCAGCGGGTGAACAGATCCCTCGGCGGTCGCAAATCTTGTTTACTTCACCAACCGGCTATATCTTATAGGCAGCTTTATAAGTAGTCAAGTTGAAATGCTTAGTCCCTGCGGTGGCCGGATTATGCCACGGAGTAACTTACGGGTATAGAGTGCTCTTTTATTAATTAGGAGAAATCTTTTTCCTCCATTAGCGAGTAAGTAGTGCCAAGAGGACATGGGTGTAAAACAAAACGTATGTCCGGAATAAGTGCCGAGCGACAACGACTGGTGGATTCCAGCACAAATCCTGGCCGGTTGTAACATTTGCATTAATTCGATCATGCCTTTCAGGCTTCACCTTCCTATTTGCCTCCGGGATCATATTTATATCGTCCGTTTTCGATTTGTTTGAAACAGCCGTTTCGGGCGTTTTGCTCGGTACCTCGTATTTATGATGCGTATATTAGTCTGTGTTTATCGCCCTCCTTTAACCAACTGATTTGCTGCGCTCTTCAATCCTCTGCACTGGTTTTTAAGTCCTCTGTGATATCCTATTCTCGCACCAACACTTAGCCGCTATGAGGCCCTTCGCAGCTATTGGCGTCCTTTTGACGCTTGTTCATCAAACTATCGCCAATCTCGATGTTGTTACTCTGCAAGCCCAGCCTGATGCATATATCCAGGAAGCTTCTGCAACTCTTGTCGTCGGAAATGTCCCTAACCCTATCACGGGAGATGTTGCCTTGTGGAGTGCCATCATGATGCAGAACCGGGCCTCTTTCCTTCAAGGCGTGACCCAGAACTCCCCTGAAGGGTATGACGAGGAGACTCTATCAACAAGCCCCCGACAACGTCTAACTAAAACCTCACAGGCAAGGATACTGCACCAACCTTGGAAAACAATGGTGCAACTTTGCCTACGCGCTCGTAAATCAAAGTAGGCAGTCCATGTCTTGAGCATCTTATTCTTACAGCGAAGGCTGACGCGATATTGTGACAAGGCACCGAGCCCAAGAATGGCACACCAGTAAAGGCCGCTCCAGGGTCTCGCATCAAGACGCACTGTATGTGGGACGTGGACTTCAAGTCTTATATAACTGACGCCATTTCCAGATAAGCTAAATTCAAGAACGCGAATGTGGGACCAGAACCTCTATGTAAATGGCCAGCTAGTCTCTAGCATCTCGACCAGTACGTCTCCGAAGTCGGTTGTAGCCCAGGACTAACAGCATCTTTCCAGGTCAGGGTCACCGCGGAGAGATCTTCTACATCTCGATCGAGTGTGCAGCCGGCACTTGTGCCACCGCTCCAGCGCATAGTACGTTTCTCGCCATGTCCTGATCGTAGCTGGTTGGTGACTAATAAAATGATTAGGTTGGGAGGACGTCTCCATCACACTAAGCAAGCCGGATTCAAGCTTTGGACATACGGGAGGTTGGGAACATGGCGCGACAGGAGGGAAAATGTCGACCTCAGATGGGGGCAAGACTTGGCGGTTTACCACGCTGAAGATCCCGGCCACCGATGTACAGTAAGGACATGCGATGCACGGCCTGGAATCTCCAAAAGCCATTCAGACTTTGGGAAGGCCTGGTTGATCTTCTCACAAGCGTTGAGCAGGTCTTGGATTATGGGGGCTGGACTGCTGTAGTGGTGGGCTGGCTGTCGGATCTTGTCCTGTCGTGATAACATGCCACGCAAACCACACGGAATGGAATGATTTGACCGGGAAATCTAGACGAATTGAGTATAATAGCCGGAATGTGTATAATTGACCTACGGATATGACTGTATAGCAACGGCTTGGGTTTCTCATGGGGCTCATCGCCTCGGCCAACTCTGCTCGTGTCCTTCTCGACCAAAGAGCCCGCTCCATCCGATGTACTGAACAAGCATCCCCTAATCTAATTGCGCCTTGTAGAAGTCATCTACCCACTCCTTCATTTGTGCCACGACTCCGTCAATAACCTTTCTCGCGCCCGCGTTAACCCTGTTAGATATGCTAAGATCATTACAGTGCGCTCCCTTGGGGATCACCCATACAGGAGCTTCTTTAGTGCTCTGCAAAGGCCCCCCGGGACGCCATTTTGAGGAAACAGTTGCCCCAATCCAAGGATCGTGTTCACCATTCACCCACATCAGCCGCGTTGTGCTGCCGACATCCCAGCCGCCGGTCCTCTTATTCACACTTCGAGCGTCGTGTCCCTTTGTCAGACCATGGGTGAAAGTGCCGACGTCTGGAAACCTTGTCCGGCAATCTTCCAGCATTGACTTTCGGGTAGCAGCTCGTGGGATGAGACCAGTATCAGAATCTCTACCCCAGACGTGCCACCACTCGAACCTGTTCACAGCCGTCGCCCGTTAGAAGCATGCTCATACTCGATATGATGACTTTGCAACCAAAGCCTTCAAGATGGGAATGATACTTACGCCTCATTGCAGAGATACCAAGTCCAAAGCTTGTCATCCAGTTCGTCCCTTTTGCTGGTAGAGCTGGACTCGCTCTGCTTCTTGAGCCATTTGGCTAGACCTTTGCTTGCACGTTCCAGGCCTACTCCCCGAGGGCCAGGAGTAGGAGCCCGACTGCCGGGCCATTTATTCTGGCGGCAGAATCCAAGGGTCAGTTAATTCGAATATCATACCATCCTGTCATGTACATGGGCAAGCATACCTCGATATAATCACACATTGAAGTGAAGTTGTCGTTGACGTAACTGAATTGAGTATCCTGCCAGTTGCCCAGGCCGCTTGATATGTAACTCGCAAGATCAGCGTCTTTGCCATCAGCGGCATAACCATAGAAAGTCTTCAGGTCCGCCTTTGCGCGAGCGGTGCCATTCGACAGAATTGCGTCTACCGACTTGACGATCCGCTTGAAGTCAGTACTGCAGTTGCGCGGCATGGCCTCTTCAATGGGGCTATAGTACTGCCAAAACGTCGAAATTGCCTCCACCACGGCGCTGGAGCAATGATATGCCCAGAATGTTCCCGGTGCAAGGGCATGGGTCCAAGCTGCAAGTGCGCCAGGATAGGAGCAGCCCGAAAGAACCCAAGGCGCCTTGTCTGGCTTGGACTTTCCTCGAGGGTCAAAGTCAAGGTCGACGTTTGTGGCAAAGTAAATGAGATCCTGGATGGATTGGTTGAGGTTTAGATGCTGGAGCGTTTCAGTGGTGAAATTCAGGCCAAAAGGGGAGCTTTTCCCCCAATAGCGATGCTCTAGAGTAATGACGGCAGCCTTGTTGGTCTGAGCAAAGAGTCCAGACAAAGTGGCATTGGAAAGGTCAATGTCCTTCTCGACCACAGATGCTTCGCCTGGAGCTTCCAGAATGATTGGTGAGCCGGGCCCGCCGTAGTAGTCAGCGTTCCACCAGAACCGCTGCTTGAAGGTGCCCAGACTTGGGTCATTGTGATCAATGAGCTGTTCGAAGATGCCTCGAGTCGGCCTACCAATGTCGTCGTCCTGAGATCGTGGGCGAACATGCAGGTGCCGTCGAGTTTGCCTGGGGCCGTGAAGACTTGCAAAGGATGAACTGACTAGGAGCAGTTCTGTGGCCGCCGCTGCAATGATTGAAAGGCGCATATTGAACTTGATGGCTCGAGAGAGGGCCTAGGATGGTTTGTGAGGTGGACCTTAGGAGGACTCATTCATGGCATGGTCATTGTAGTATTTATGCTGCACAGCACGAGAGACGCATTGTCAAATTGTGACCGAATCTTTCCCAAAGTTCCAAAATCTGATGTGGAGGCCTAATAGGTGATCATTGTCAGCTTACACAAGGCTAAGCCTCTCGACGCTTAGTTACTTTAATTAGTATCTAAGGAACAGATACCCTGCAGGAGAGATGCTGCGGAATAGATCAGGGCAACATGATTGGGTATAAATACGGTCCTTATGCGGTGTCTTGATGCCCTGCCGGTTTACTACCAGCACTTGACCGCAGCTACGAAGTGACGGCATTGGATTCGCTGGATGACACGCCATTAATCCAGGGCTCCGCGCATGTATACGGCAGTTTCGAGTTCACGCTCTCCATCTGTTGGCCCATGGTGCGCAGATGCCCACATTGTCCACGGACCTCTTCCTCCAAAGTAACTCATTTTGGACATATTACTAAAGTAATCCTACCAACTTTAGCGCAAGGGTATAGCACTACTGCTATCAACCCCGTTAGTAGAGCCACTTCTGGCGACAAGGCAGCCCTCGAAATACTTGGACAGGTCTTCAAAGTCCTCCAGCTCGCCGACCCAGCCGACGTACTGGTCAGGCCGCACCGCGACGACGCAGCCTCGCTTCCTGTCTACACCATAGTTCTTGTACGCGTCACTGTAGCCCTCATGGTAGCTCTCGTCATCAACGTGCACCTTCTCGTAGTCCCAACCGACGTGGTCGTCGTACGGGTGCAAGATGGCTGGGAAATCGCGAAGCAGCTCCGTCTCCCGGCGCTTGGAGGAGTGGATGGTGAGCACCTCGATGACACTGTCCACCTTGGCTCCCGCAGGCGTGACGCGGTGGAGGAAGCTGCTTGGGTCGTCGAGCAGCGTGCAGAAGGCGTCGACGCGGGCCTTTTGGGCAGGGTCGAGGATGTCGCCCGCAAACAGGACGACGCGGAAGCGCCCATCAGCCTTGAGGCGCTCTTGGAAGTGATAGGGGCGCGCGCACGCCTGGTTGAGCACCTTGAAGCTGTTGAAACGCATGCCAACGGGGAGGCCAGTGGCGAGCGCCTGCTTCGTGGCGAACATGTCCTCGGTGAGGGCGACGCCGGGCGGCGCGACGACCTTGACACCGTCGGCCTGGGCGAGCGGGTCACCAGCCTTGGCGACGATGTTGCTTGGGCCGTAGTTGACCGAGAGGCCTGAGGCGAAGAGGTTGCCCTTCTCGAAGGCGTCCTTGAACACCTCCATGCTGACGCCTTCCTCGTCCATGACGTCCTTGGCCGGGCGGCCCGAGAACAAGCGGCTGAAGCGGTGGTCGAACTCGATCAGGTCCTGGGCCACGCGGCGGCGCTCGCTCTGGTATGTCTTGAGGATGCTCGGCTTGGCGATGCCCTTGACAACCAGGGCGACCTTCCAGCCCAGGTTGTAGGCGTCCTGCATGGAGACGTTCATGCCCTGGCCAGCCTTGGGCGAATGCGTGTGGACGGCGTCGCCAGCGAGGAAGACGCGCTCGTGGGAGTCGAAACCCGTGCCCACACGTTGGCCAATCTTCAGCAGAAGCCCAAGGTTAGCATACATAAACGTGACGGGTATTTGGAGGTCAAACCTGGTAAGCCGTCCACCAGTCGCAGTACTCATAGTCGAGCTTGTACGGGCTGATGATCTTCTGGGCCGCCTTGAAGATAATGTCCGGGGTGATCTTGGACCTGTCCGCGCGACCCGAGGCATCGGGAGCCACCTCCCTCAGCTGGATGTAGAGACGGACAAGCTTGTTCTCGCGCGGGATGATCATGAGGCTGCCGCTCTCGGCCGAGTGAATGGCGCACCGCATGCGGATATCCGGGAAGTCGGTCTTGGGGATGATGTCCATGACGCCCCAGATGAAGTCGGTCACCTCGCCCTGAAGCTCGAGGCCCATCTGCTGACGCACCCAGCTGCGCGCGCCGTCGCAGCCCAGGACGTACTTGGCATGGACGACCTCGCCGCCGGCGCCTCGCGCCTGGGCCTTGCGAAGGAGGTCCTCGTTCTCGTCCTCAAACACCAGGTTGCTGCGGAAGAGGCCGTCCGAGGCCTGCGTCTTGCTGGCCGTGGCCTGCTGGGCGGGCGTCGCCTCCTCCTCCGTCAGGTGTCTCAGCTTGACGGTGACGGGGTAGGCGCTGCCATCCTGTAGCTTGGCCTCGTCTATGTGCAGCGACTCGGGCAAGATGGCACGCTCAACCTTGATGCTGTCCTTGGAATACTTCTTGATGTTCTCCAGGAAGAAGCGCTCGATGCGGCCCTGGTGCAGCACTATCTGCTGGAAGCGCGACAGGCCGACGATGGTGTCGGGGATGCGGTCGGAGCGACGGATCACGCCGTCTGAGCCGGGGTTCTGGTTCGATACGTGAGCTTGACTTCAATCATGACCACTTGTCAATGGCATCTACACACCCACATGCAGATCTGTCCACTTGTTAGCACACGGCTGTCTATCATGGCGGCCGAGGATACTATACCTCAATCATGTGGTTGGCTTCCTTCCATGCCCGGTCACCAAACCCCAGGCTGTCGAAGATCTCAAGGCTCCGGCACTGTAGGCCGTCTGCCTGGCCGCAGAAGATCTTTGTGTTTTTCTTGTCCACAATACGGGCCTTGACGCCGCAGTGAGCCATCCACGCAGCGGCCATCAGCCTGCACGGCACACATGGTCAGATTCCGGCTATACAGTAAGGGATGGAAATGAGACTGAGGCTGCGAATAAGCATTGGCTTTAGGAAAAGGTTCTCACCCTGCGGGGCCGGCGCCAACAATGAGCCTAGGCAAAGGTGGCAACAATTAGCATGCCATATGGAAAGATGCAGCTGCATGAACAATCGTTGGGCTTACACGTCGACATTGGATTCGGGGATCTTCCCATTGGCCATCTTGTCTTTGGGCTAATCAACAACAGGCACGGAGTAGAGTGTCGCCTTGCGTCTTGATGGCGGTGTATGGAGATTGACCAAAAAGCTGCAGAAAAGACTGGTTGAACGAGAAGCTCAAGGGGGAGGGGAGTACCATAGTATCAGCCTTTTGGGCAGAAAACGAAACGACATGGGGAGAGCATATTATCATCTTCCTCGTCTGCGGACCATCGCTGCGTTGCAATGGCCCGTCTGTCCAAGCACCCCTGCTTCCATGTCCATAGCGGGAAAGGTTTGGGAGCAAAAAGTGCATATGCATCTCCACGAACGTTGCATTCACTCGGCTGCCAAGCGTTATTTCCTTCTTTCAGCCGTTTCGGCAACCGCGTGTGAGGCACTTAGTCCGCGGTCAAATGCTACCCCGTACGCCAGCAACAAGGGTTTAAAATGCCGCCGTAGATCAGAGGCTCTTGCTGATAGGCCCTCGTACTCGACTACTCCGCACCGAGGGCCTTTCAGAGCTGCGAGGGAAAAGCAATTACAACGCCACAACTGGGACGATCTATTCTGACACCACTGAATGCAAGGGAGGGGGGAAAGCAGCCTCTGATTACCAGCCCACTGGTTGGTTCCCTATGCTTCCCCTATAGCTATAGGACCTCGAAGTGAAGCTGCGCTGTGGCTGCTTGAAGCTCGATGTACCGGCAAGTAGCTAGCAAGGATCAAAGAGAGTGGCGTTGACATTTCTGGTAGAGCCTTTTAAAGCTTCCTCCGCAGTTCCTCCTTAAGCAGTCAACAAAGAATAACAAGTAGTAAACTCGTGGAGAAGGGCCTGTATGAGGTGCGATCGGCAGTTCCCTCTCCCAAGTTTTCTTACCGACGATCCCTGGAACAACTGTAACCCCCACGAAGACCCTTGCTAGCAACGTCGGCACCAACGGCTGATCTACGACGTAGTAACGTCCGCGGCGCCACGGCATCACTACCCGGTTGCGCTGACAGGAGAAATCAGTCGCAAGTCGAGATCACTACGGAGGAGCCTGGGACTCCTTGCCAGTTCCAGTGCAGCGGGCCTTCTGTCTTGGCAATCCTACGCGGCTGGCTGTTGAGCGTTAACCGCAAAAGCAACAGTGTCCCTCATCCCGTGACATTCGTCTCCTGTCGTGTAATAAGTATGCTATCTGAGGCGCATAGGGGATTTCGCTTAGACTCGTTTCCTGAGGATCACCATCGATACGATTCTTCACCGGAAGCGATTAGATCCGAGAACTTACCAAACAGGATGCCCCTACTGAACCAACCTACCTGTCGTGCTGGAGTAGGTACCGCTCTTTTCGCTCAAGTTGGAAATGATGCCCAAACTACAGAGCATTGCAGCGTCTATTGCTGAGCTGCATTGTTAGCGGCATGAGGCTTGCCATGTCAAGTTAAGGCCCTAATACGTAACAGCGTCCCAACACGGAGAGCCTCGGTGTACTGTTAACCAGCAAGGGGTGTAGAGTAGTACTGTATGGGCCCGAGAAGACCCATACGACTGCGGGAGTTTCTAGGGCTTAATTTCAGGAGCTGCTTGACTGGGAAGGCTCTCTGGGCCTACAGCTCTAGTGCATTGTGCGGCTTAATGCCACTAGACAATCCATGTCTTCTTAACAGCACAATGAGATCAATTCGTTGTGCAAGATACAGCCACACCGGTTGCATACCTTGCATTGTTGCATCTAACAGAACGGAGCACCCACTGCAACAGTGATGATCTGACAAGGGAGGACAAACAATTTACCAAAAGACCTACTATACCGTGGATTTATCACCCTTGGGATTCTCAACTGGCTCAATACGAATAAAGTATTAATATAATCCTGGGACCGTGCTTTTAAAGTTTGGCCTAGCTAAGATATATAAAAGTAAAGCTCCTTTAAGGTCCACAGCTCGGGCTGCATCTTATGGGTATATATAGTACCTCATTATTCAGACATTTCCTAGGCCCATAGGCCCTCTTGGCTGCTGGTATCAGCTTTAAACATGGGCTAGAACGATAAGCCGGCTCTTCCCCTGCAATATCAGATCAAGGCTTCTAAACGGCTGCCGCTGAGATCGTTACTGCACACCAACTGTGTATAGGTCAAAACTTCTATTAAGGCAGGGGTGCTAGGCCCAGAATGCCCCCCTTACTGTTGTGAGGTAACACAGGCCCATACAAGTAAGCCCCCCGGAACGATTCGAGACTTGACGGAATTTTCCCAGGTCTCCAGCGGGGCGGTCAGAAACAAGGGACTGCAACCTCATCTTCCAGATTTGTTTTTTATGCCCCTGGATCGGCATTCGATGTAACAAGAGAGAAGAAATGACAACATCTTCTCTGACGAGATGGCCGTTTTCTATATCTCTTGTTTGCCTTCTACTGGGACTGCTTTATTTCTCCATTCTTATTTAAACTGCACGATCCTGGATGTCCCGCTCCCTCTGTCCCGCCAGAGTCTTGTCCTAGCCAAGTCCCACCCTCATTGACCAGTTTACGCGCCTCTCTTTTGCCCATGTTGAGCGCTCAGCTGGGCTTGAACGCCTGAACTTTACAACAAGCCACAGCAGCTCGTGATGGCAACCCCAGCCGAGCAGCAGGCAGCCGCCAACGCTTTCATCCAGGAGGTATGGGGTCTTCAGGGTGTGGCGTACCTGGTTGTGGCGCTACGATACTATAGCCAGTTCTCCTCCTTCGGACGGCGTGTGCAGTGGGATGATGTTCTCATGCTCCTAGCGACGGTAAGTTCAGAGTTGTCGTCGAGTCCCAGCGTGAGCCTCACAGGACTAGACTATCTAACACGATGCAATGTTTCAGCTTGTCTACACGGCCGAATCAGTAGCAGCATACTACGTCGTCGCATACTGGAAAGGCCTCGCGAATAACGGCATATCGCCTGAGCAGCGAGAAGCATTGCGACAAGACCCAGACAGCCCGGAATGGAGGCTCCGCATGAATGGCTCCAAGACACACGTCATCGGTCTTCTACTCTACATGACCCTGCTGTGGCTGCTGAAGGGCTACTGGATTGTCTACTACCGTCGTTTGACGTGCGTTCACCCTCCCAATGGCGCGTTGGCTAGCGTGCACAGTTACTTAAACGACTAGGTTTCCAGCGAGGGCGTCCACTCAGCAAAACGAGTCGCCTACTGGGGCGGCTTCGTCATGCCCATCACTTACGTCTCTTGCCTTTTGGTTGCGTTTCTGAAGTGCATACCTTTCGAAAAGCAGTGGCAGGTTGATCCAGAGCCACCGAGTAAGTGCAGTCCAGAACCTTGTTCCATCCAAGTGATACAGAGTTTGTCCGACTCACATATTTAGACTCGTGCATGCCTGCAATTACCTATATTCAGACCATCTATGTTATGGCCATGAATACTGTCACAGACTTCTATCTCATGGCCATTCCCCTCCCGGTATAGCCCCCCTTGCATATCCATGAAATTGCCGTCCATGTTGGGCTGACTTGTAGGTGCTAGATGGTGTGGAGGGCCAAGATGCCATGGCGAAAGAAGCTTGTCATCATCATAATGTTTAGCGGCGGTTTCCTGGAAATGGCCTTTGGCATTCTGCGGGCTGTTGCCATCCTTACCGTAAGCGGCCATGCCTACAATGCTGTCGATACTTGAAGCTGATGTGTTCATCTTAGAAAGGCAACACTGACCCGGCACAGTCGGGCTACTGGTCGGTCCGTGAGTCCTTCGTCAGCTTCGTCCTCACCAACATGCCCATGGTTTATCCCCTCATCAAGAAGTTCGTCGAAAAGAGCGTCACAAGCTCTAAAGGCGGCAGTCACCCCGGCCTAGGCGACAGCCAGGGTTACCGTCTCGAGAGCGTCAAGAACAAGATGGGCTCGCGCTCCCACCCGGACGAGAGGGACCTGAACGATACGGTTTGGGGCTCGAAGGAGCATATTGTTGCCGCCGAGAATAGCGACAAAGGACAATTCAGCGGCGACGACGCGTCGTTACCGGGCTCTGACAAGGCTGTGCCAACCACTCTCAACGCGAACCAGGGCACCTACACGAACCCATACGTTCCTCGCATGAAGCCCATGACGACAGCCAACGCTGTTAGCAGTAATTCCCCTGGCGTCGCTTCGCATCCCGGCCGACGCAACACATGGAGGCAAGGCGCTGGGGGCGTGGATCACATTGTTGTAACAACTGAATATGTTGTTGAGGTTGATGAAGAGGCGGCAAGCAGGTCTGGTGGCTTTACTCAAAGGGGTGTCTAGCTCTACTGAGGCTTTAATCTGCCTGTAGTAAAAGAGTGTTTTTAGTTTTTATAGTATTTATAGACGGCGTGATTATGGCAAGAGCTTAGGCTTGCAAACCTCCGCACTGTGAGTCTGTTTATATTGCCATGACAGTTTAGTGCGTTTGGATTATGCGATTGTTCGCTCATCAGAGCAGTGCACATTCGGGCGAGCACTATGAGCCAGCTCTACTACTATCCTTACCGGTATTGGGCTGAAGAACAACTTGCGGTGAAGCACGTATATACCGTATTTGCTCAATAAAGTCGCAGACTCTATCTAGCGCCTCTACAAAGCCCGAGCCGACCACTTACAGCGTAGACACAGCACTCAGGCTGATCCACTTGTCAGCAAGAGCTGTAACTTAAGCGATGCTACCTTGGCTTGCATCTCGATGGTGACTCGGTAAGAGTATTAAACTCCATAAATAGGAGTGCGGGCCAACTTGGAAATTCCCCAATCACTCTCATCCCGAATCTTTGTATTGGCATCAGCAAGCACAATGACAACGCTACTTCTGAAAGGCGGCACCGTCCTCATCCATGATGAAAAGGACGAGGTCACTCCAACTCTGGCAGACATTCTAATCCAAGGAAACCGCATCGCCCAGGTCGGACCCTCGTTGGCCGCCCCATCCGGATGCGATGTGATTGACTGCACCGGCAATATCATTTCTCCAGGACTCGTCGATACACACCATCATCCCTGGCAATCCCCGCTGAAGGGCCTCTTTGGCGACATGGCCTTCCTCCCGTACATGGCGACAAGTGAGGCCGCAACGTAATCTGTTAGAAGGTATGCTAACCATAACAAGTCATGATTTGCCCCTTCACATTCCAACCGCGAGACCTTTTCTGGTGCAACTTGGCCGGAGCTCAAGAGGCCATTGATGCCGGGACCACCACGATGCTCGACCACGCTCACTGCAACTACTCCAAAGACCATAGTGCGTCTCCCTGATACACATTCGCACTCGACGCTAACTGCGACGTAGGCAAACAGGCAATCGCAGGCTCAATCACCTCGGGCATCCGTTCCATTTTTGCCTACGGGCCTACACCGGTCATGACCCGTGCTCACCCCAAATCCGAGTGGGCTGATTATCTCCCCGGCTGGCTCATGACAACCATGGAAAGGCTTGCAAAGACCAGGGCACTTACAGAAGAGGATGCTCGTGTACGGCTCGGCTTCAGTTTCGACGGCTGGTTCCTCCCCAAGGACGTGGTTGTGAACCTATTCGACAATGCCAAGTCTCTAGGGGTCAGAGTTATCACCTCGCACTATTGTCGCTTCAAGGGCGAGAAAAGTCACAGGCTGCCCGCACTGCTGAGGGAGTATGGTCTCCTTGACCGAGGCATTGTTCTGTCACACGCTGGAGGCGCCACGCCAGAGGATGCAAAGATTATGAAGGAGGCTGGAGCTTACGTCTCGGCAACTCCCAGCACCGAGATGTCCATGGCCGTAGGACCTCCAGTTGTTTTCCGCAGTGATCTTCCAGATATGGACTCAATCTGCTCTCTTGGCATCGACTGCCATAGTGCCACGAGCTCAAGCCTCATTAACGAAATGCGCATGGGTTTGCAGCTCGCCCGCGCGCACGATAGTCTTACGCACCACCGACGAGGCGAGCTTCCCAATGCGATTTATCACACTACACACGAAGCCTTCAATATGGGCACAATAAATGGCGCACGCGCTTTACGCATGGAAGACGATATTGGCAGTGTCGCTGTCGGTAAGAAGGCGGATCTTGTTGTTTTCTCGGCACTCAGCCCGGCAATGTTTGGCGTAGCCCAACAGGACCCTGTCATGGCCATCGTGCTTCACTCAAGCATCGGCGATGTGGAACATGTCGTTATCGACGGAAAGGTCAGGAAGAGAAATGGCAAGCTGTTGCCAGTAGAGAAAGCAGAATGGCATGAAGATGAAGGCGAATTTTTGCAGACCAAGGTAGAGGTCGGCTGGCATGAGGTAGTGGCTCGAGTCCTTGATATCCAGCAGCAATTTGTCACCAAGCTGCAGGAGTTCGACCTTTCACAAGTGCAAGATGCCACCGCGCGTTTGTTCAACTTCATCTAAGGGGACAAGGGGGCGGTCATCACTCACAAGAGCTGGAATCTTTAGCAAAGACATTCGGTCCAAAAGCGCCATCCTTGTCTTACAGCTTCCTATATGATATCAGCCTCGCAGATGTCGCCATTTGCAGTCTTTTAACAAAGCCCAGAACTGTACCAAGTTACAACCGTCTGTAAGAATGATGCGACTTTTATCACTCCAGATGGATTTGTCACGTAAGCATACTATGGTTGGGTACATTGTTCAGCTGTACTAGTTACAGACAAGTACGGTGCTCGTTTCTGTAACACTGCCGCCTGGATGCTTGATCAGCTCCGTCTCAAGCTCTGAGAGGTATGTATTAATGTTTTGCATGGCATTGGGCCGATTAAGATGCCTCTATTGTGTAGATACTGTGTTCCTTTGCTATTGTGGACCTCTAAGGAGACTAAAAAAAGGGAAGAAGGCATGAGAATGCCATATAAATTTCAGTAATTATGTACACAGAATCCAAGAGCCACCGCAATATAATCAGCACTTATGAGGAGCAACGCAAGCCCCGGCCTAACCAAAATGTCAGCAATAAACATCAACTTTCGCGAAAAAACCTACAGCGTTCAGAACAAAGCCCGGCTTGCAGAAGCATCCAGCAACGCACACGGCAATACAGGCCTCGCTGGGGGGCTTGTTGCAGACGGGAGGACAAGCGGAGCCACAATCAAGGTACTGCTGGTTCTCCTGTAGCATGAGGTTAAGCACAGATCACCTGTGGGAGTTATCAAATCGAGGAAACCTACCCCGGGGCAGCTGTCAGTCTTCGGGGCAGGACTGGCCAAAATACCCGTGACGAAAAGGGCGGCAAGGGAGATGGAGAACTTCATGGTCGAGGAGTGATGTGGTTGAAGTGTAAGGTTGGAGTGTTGGACTCTGGCAGGAGAAAAGATGTAGAAGCACATTTAGAGGACTAACTTGTGCTTTATATCTGGAAATGACATGGACACAATCGCCGATCCCCATTAACTCCCGCAAACAACCCGCGCCACAGTGAATATTATCTCCACTTTCTGCATAGCATCATCAGCTGCAATACGAGATGACTCTTGGTTGTCCAAGCCCTAGTCTGACCAACAACTACGGCGAAAGCTCATTGATTGATCGTGAGAGACTCGGTCGCCAATGGCATCGGCTCAATCAGGTATGATCGGCAACGCCGGAAAACTTAGTATATAAACACACGGAGTTTTTAATTCTGGCAAGGATAAAGCTACTGCAATATAACGTTATCTTTCTTGGAGTTTCTTAAAAGCTTTCCGGCGTTGCCGATCATTCCCTCCGAAGCTTTCATGCCGCCGAGAGCGGAACGTAGAGCCCGCTTTGGTAGGTAAGCTGACGTTTTGCGGAGGAATTCTCTGGTGGTTCAAGTACCTCACAGCTGAAAAGTGCTGCCCGCTTATCATGTGCTACAAGTACAATAAGATAGGACTAATTGTGATTGGGAATTGTGATTGGGAGGCACGTCAGATAAGCTCAACCGTCTTGGCAGCTGACACAGACTGTCGGCTTGTTTGTAGCTGGCACTTATTGAAAGAGCAAAGGGCAGTTTACATAATGTCGGGGAATGGCACCTCTACCGCAATCCTCAAACGCGTTATCCACGAGATGAGATACGCAATATTGTTTGCAGGTGAAGTACAGAGTTGACATGTCAGGCCACACAACGGCCCAGGGGTCGACCTACACCTCCACGTGGGCAATAAACAGCTTTCAACCACCACTTCCTGGAGAGGTATGTACAAGGTAATACCACTCAATCGCTGATACATCCTGGAGTGCCACAGAGGCATCTCTGTTCGCTCAGCTTCCAGAAGGCATCTCCATAATGTACGCTAATTACGTCTCCAGCCTCGATGACCCTTATAGCCTCGACCATAATGCGCCACCTTCCCGAAATCGGATGAGAGATAAACCGTACATTCGGGTTGCACGAGTGGTTGATCTTTCTCACCCAGTTCCCCACAAACTGGCAGTTGATTTGGCACACTGGCGTCGAGGCTTTGCCCCCAAGGTCGTCACGGCTGAGTTCGGCAGCCCAGCCATTCTCAATGTCGGTCTCGAGCGGGACAAGCTCGCCAACAAGCTCGCCCATCAGGTTCCCGACTTCGTATCGTATGGTTGCTTCAACTCCCTCTCCCATGGCCCCTGCAGGCACAACAGACGGAACGACAGTGCACACGTTCTCGACAATACATTGGCAGTATTGTTTCGAGCAAAGGCAACAAGATAATTCGGTCGGCGCGATGGCTGTAGGATCTCTCGGCCATTCCAGGTTCCAACCAGGCGGTTTCTGCCACGTCGGGAACTTTGCCGGAGTGTACACATTTGTGGGTATCTCGATGAACCTCGGGTTGCTCTGGTTTGCTGCCCATCGTGTATTCTGGAACTGTGGCAGGATCCGGATATTGCGAATGTGCAGTGCGGCGAGTCGTGGAACTGGCAGGTGTTCGTGACGGGAGTCCCTCCAGCAGCCATCGGCGGTGTTCCTTGATGCGACCGTCCCGACAGAAGACATTCGGCATACCAGGTCTATGCTGGTTGGCGAGAGGCCCGGACTGGAACAACCCACCATGGTGCCGGAACTTTGCTGGGCGGGACTGGACCATGTCCCGTGCCAACGCTATGTCGAAACCTGGATTCTCTCGCGGCTGTTGGTCGAGGACTTTATATCGTTGAGCTGTGCTCCTCTTTCGGGTCGCTTGGGAGTTGTGGACCTGGACTAGTTGATCAGTCCCCGGGATAGTTAACGGAAGGTCTGTGAAGAGAATCACCTCGGTAGCCGGCAAGCCAGAATGAATGGTCATATGAACCCGGAGTTGTGCGTTGGATCCGATAATCCAAGTGCCACAGTAGCCGCATTTCTGCCCATAGCGGTGGTAATGGCTCTCAACATAGCGAAATCGGTCCAGGCCTCGGAGCATGTTTAAGAGGTGAGGTGAGCTAGAACAGGAATGATTCTTGATGTAACGACACCGGTGAGACGGGGAGAGAGCCTGTCAACACCAGAGGAGATGTGCCAGAAGCCCTGAATGGCAGATTGTTAAAGGACAAATTCTGACGAGGCTGCAGAGGCTCTGTTGACGCGCCATCCACGTGATACGCGACGCGCTTATCTCCATTGTTATCGCGCATGGGTTACCCTGAAGGGTTCACGAATATGGCCTCTCGATTGATGGTGACTGACCTATAAGTTTACTCGACGGGAGGTAATAAGAAGTTGAGATTCTCGTCAACTTGCACGCCGCCTTTGTCCTCTCCCACGGCAGCGACGGCGACGGCACCCTGGCCGAGGCATTCTTCCCTAACCCAGACGATCTGAGCTCCCTGCTTGTGTTTTCCGACGCCTTCGAAAAGGACTGGAAGGACGAGAACGGATATCTGCCCAAAGTGGGATTCACCAAGGTTGTCGATTACATGCTAGAAGCGCAGGTTTAACCTTGGATTTTAAACATTATAGCACCAATCGGAAATTAAACCGCTCTTTAGACCATGCTGCCAAGGGGAAATAAGGGCATTAACCAACAGCAGCTTTATATGATCCCATTAATCCCAGGACCAACACTTATCACCATTTAAGTAACCCCGCAGATTATTCAGCTTTTCCCCTCAAAAGTGCCGAGGGATACTCGTGGTACGATGGTGCCCTTTCCCTCATGCTCCTCTCCTCAACCTCTTCAGTGTTTGGCTGCGATATCAACCTACCTGGAACCATCCAACTCGTGAAATAATGCCCGACGAAAACCCTCCAGCGGCGGCATCATCGCCACAGTCAGCGAAATCAGATAACGCAGCTGAGCCCTCTCCTCAGCCAGCGGCGCCTCCGATCGAGGTCGGACATGATAATCCTCCCGAGGACGATGATGATTCTGCGCTTGGCTCTGAAGCCCCCAGCTCATCGGCATCCCTTAGCTCAAGTATTCTAGACTACCGCGCCATGCACGGAAGAACCTATCATTCTGAAAGAGGGAATGCCCAGTATTGGTATCCAACATTCTCAATGTTCAACAGCCTGGTAGAACTAGACAAGCTAACTGCATGGTAGGGCACCCAACGATGCGCAGCAGAATGAGGCGATGGATATCCAGTAAGATAAAGGCATTCTGGCATTCATGTGGCCATGCTTACTTCTGCAGTCATCACCTTATGACCCTCGTGCCCGGCGAAAAGCTATATCTTGCCCCCTTGCGGAAAGATATTGAGGTCTGCGCAGACTGCACCCATCCAGTGATCTAATGGAATGCTGACTTTGCCCAGGCAGCCCTCGACATTGGAACTGGCACAGGTAAGACTTGGTGTATTGTCAAGACTCATATTAAGATGTCATTCTTATTTGTCAATATCCAGGAATATGGGCCATGTACGTGTTGAAGTACTCGCAAACTATGAGACGTGGAAACTTATGACTCTGGTATAGAGACTTTGCCGACGAGTTCCCTGCTACACAAGTCGTCGGGACAGATATCTCGCCAATTCAACCTCCTTGGGTCCCGCCCAACCTGACATTGTGAGGACTCCAACTGTCGCGCTACATCCAATGCTAACCCCGTTAGTGAAATTGAGGATTGCACCCAACCATGGACCTTCCGTCCGGAGTCTTTCGACTACGTGCATATACGTTACCTAGTAGGAAGTATCCAGGATTGGTTTGCTTTGTTTAAGCAGGCCTATCAGGTTTGTAAGCCCGGCGGCTGGGTCGAAAGTTTTGAAGGTGTCCCAATTATGCAGAGCGATGACGATACGGTCCCCGAGGATAGCGCCATGCATGCCTGGGGTGAGACATTTATTGAGGCTGGGAAGAAAATAGGACGGTCATTTACTATCGTGGATGAGAACCTACAGGAACAGGGTATGAAGAACGCTGGCCTGGTTGATATTGAATCAAAAACCTTCAAGGTAAAGTCACGTATGGTTTTGAATTTGTGCGTCGACTAATATTCGCCCTTAGATCCCTATCGGGCGATGGCCTAAAGATCCAGCTTTAAAGAACATCGGTCTTTTTGCTCTATCCAATCTGGAAGGAGATCTCGAAGGCCATGTTCTTCAGGTGGCTAATCTCGCCTGGGGTTGGTCTAAGGAAGAAGTTATCGTCTATTGTGCAAAGATTCGGAAGGAGCTCCGTTCTGGCCAATATCACCCGTATCACCGGATTAAAATTGTCTACGGGCGAAAGACTGAGTAGCCTTCAGGGCTTGGAAGGACTGATCTGGTATTAATACGCGGTGCTAGGGTGGCTGCCCCCCGCTTAGTCCAAGGAGCATTTAACTAGCATCTTGAGCCTTTACACTTGTGCTATACTACTGAGAAACCAAAGGGCAAGAAAGCCCACCATCAAAGAGATCAGAGACCCTAGCAGCATCCATATTCACCAGCCCCTCTTGTTTGTGATCCACCAGTGGACGGTCCCAGTGTCGTCAGCCTTCTCCGCAGTGTTGCGGACAGAGTCCACATGCTCCCTACTCTGATCAGGCTGTATGACAAAGGCCCCATATTTAGTGCCGTCTAAGTCGGTCGTGCTTTCGCTGTCGCCCTCATACAAAAGCAGAGCATAGTGGACATCCAGAGAGCCGTCGGAAAGAATGCGCAGCGACGTGGAGACGTGAATACGGATTTCTCCGCCAGCGCTGACAGTGAAGAAGTCAGTAGCTGTGTTTTCCCACCAGCCGCCCATGAGGTATGACCGTGGGCTCTGGTCTCTGTTGAAACTGGCGTCGGAGTCGGGCCAGCTCTCGTCGTCCTTGACCCGGACGAATGTATCGAGCTCAATACGGCGCAAGGGGCCAGCGCGCCTCTCGATTCCTGGCGATGAGGTGTCTTCTTGACCGCTGCGGGAGGCAGGCGAGTAGACAGGGGTGGCCGCGATGAGCACGACCTGCACAAGGCCGAAGATGGCTATGAAGAGACGCTTCATCTTTTATCAAGGCGTGGAAGTCTGCTTGGTTGGGGGTTGGTTGGAGCGGAATGCAAGAAAGAGAGACTGAGAATACAAGTTGTGTTTTCGGACTGGTGTCTCTTATTTATAATAGTTGCGTCAACAGTGAAGATCTCCCCAGAGTCTGTGTGCAGAGAGCTGTTAGGCAGCAGCCAATACGATTGCCGGCTCTAACCAGTCTGGATGTAAACTGTAACACTTAGATGTGCAGTGGCTGGGAAGTGCCGTTTATAGACGGACACTTTGCTGGTTTGTCCGCTCTGAGACGGGGCTAGACTAAGTAAGAGGGTGACATCAAGTCGACCACCACCCATACACACCTTGGGCATTTTGGAGAAGCATGACAGTCTAGAGATGGAAATGTTGTCATTGGACTGCCAGCTGATGCCGAGTCGAGGAGGCGGAGCTGTGAACTTCTGGCGGTAGCCTCCAAGCGTGAATACCCAATCCCCTAGCCTGGAAGGATCTGCGTTGCCGAACCAAGGGTCCGACAGTACAATGCAATCCTCCAAAAAGATGGTAACTTGGATCGAGGCGAGCGTATTGAATGCGGAGGTGTGTTGAATGGGAACTGCGGGACTGCAGCTGTACTGGGGAGATTCAGTTTCGTATTGTAGCCAAAACAACCGGTAATGTCAGTTACCTGGGAATATTCGAGATTGGTCCGTGGTCTAATCAGAATAGCATAAATAGAAGCCGTCATGTAAGCTGGGTCTTTCATCGTTCCGTAGAACCCAGCTGCAGCGAACCGGTTGGTAGGCTATGCTGACGGCACCTTCGTACCATGGATGGCTGCCGTATCGATTGCAATTATACTAACTATTAGTAAAGGTGGACGGTCAAAAAAGGCAGCTATTCCATCGACCGAGAACGATATCATGCTGATAGTGGGATGCCTGAGGAATAGGCCATCTTTTGTAAAGTCCAACTTAGTAGCAGCGCCGAGAAGCAAAAAGGCAATTAACCCCAGGGCAATCACCGCATCTAGCTTCACTGAAACCCCGACTTCGAGTAGCTAAGTCCTAAGTTGTGAACCGATAGCCCGCCACCTGTCTTCTAATATTCTACCATACCAAAACTGCTGTCCTTATCAATGTCGTCTCAAAATCGTCACCAGTAGCTGCCAAGGTTTCATCACTGTCGTTATCAGATTGGGTCGTGCATTCCCAAAGGTATATTCAAGAGCAACATTTCGCATGCTGGAATTACACCCGAGGACAAGCGTGACGTGCATACTATTCTTCATCACAACAACAGTTAGCTAGGGATATTTCTTAACCGGCTTGTATGGCAAGCTTGACAAGTATCCGCTGCTAGTATATAACTTATAATATCGACATCAGCCTTTGTTAGACCATCAGAGCCTGTCTGTGGTTATACCCACATGAATAACGCCTTGCTGAAGGGGTTAAGGGATTGTGCCGATCAAAGGCACGTCGAATGTCGGCAGTAAGCTCATCAAAGCTACAAATACTCGTTGGTAGGGCAGCTCTTTATTAGCAGCGTCAATTGTGCAATGACCATGCTCCTAGAAGTTCTAAACGTCAATGGCTTGGTGGCACTACTAAACCCTACTTGTATCTTAATATGTCAATACCTTGAAACCAGAATGTCACATACAGTACTTATATGTCTTTATTCTTCATAAAGGTAACATGCTCTACCAGCTCGGGCGTGAATTAAGGCGACTGAGTTACTGTTAATGTGTCCAAAAGCGATTCTTCTACCAGCGGATCTACCCGGCACTGGGTGCCATATCAAACTATAAGATTAACACATATTGTAAATACAGTCGTATTGCCTATAGCATATTCGTACCTACAATAGAACCCAAGTTTTCCTCTGGTAACGCCTCTGTGTGTACACTTAGAGGAGACAGTACCAAGTTTAGAGATAGTCACAAAGCAGCTTAATACTATCAAACTCCAAGAGACGCTTAAAATAGTCTTTGTAGAGGTAGTTAATTCTAAGATCCGCTTAATACTGCGTGCTAGTAGGGATTTAAACTCTATTCTTAAGCCAAGGCCTCACCGCCTCCCCCCTGTTTTATAGTAGACTAGGTAAAGCCCATGTCTAGCGCATTCCTGCTCTACTAGAGTTTAAATGCCCCGTAGAGAATGCCTCCTAACTTGAAAGCTCGTGTTACGAACTTATTAACTCCACTTACTTAACTACCTCGACGCATTCTCTAACTACAGGTCCCAGGGGTAATAAATGTTAAACTGTGGTTTCTTTTCTACGAGCTTGTAGCTTCTTTAGTAAATAAGATTAAAGGACATATATATATTTCGGCGAGAAGTTAGTAAGGAACTTAATAATTAGTTGTAAGAGGTTTAAAGATACCTACCTTTAACGCATTGTTAGAGTAGATAACGAGGTGGTTAGTACATAGTAGTTAGTCCCGAATTAATATGTATGGCCCCTGCGACCTGCATGCCCTTTGATTTATTTCTTCCGAGGCTTCCGTAAAGCTTTATATAGACTTGGAAAGCTATATAACCTGCGATGCTTTATTTGTTAAGTACCATTCAAGACATTATACATTGTTTCTTAACTTAACCTTACTTTACCGCTTCTGTTACAACCTCAGTTGGTAACTTAACACCCATCATGCTTGCCCAATTTTCTATTCAACTTCTGCTTCTAGCAGTAATCCCTGCTTCACTTGCTAGCCCAGTAGCAGAACCTATCGACAATCGACTGGTAGCTCGAGCTTGCATTAAGAGCAACTGCGGTGGTGTTGGTCGCGGCTGCGCCGGTGCTTGGGTATGTAGTTTTGGAATTCAAGATGTTCTTCTTGGCCTGACCCTAGTACACCCGTTATACACAACCCCCTCACTGGCTGGCGGTCCCTAAGATCGGGCCGGGAGCGGCCTCCATTTAGTTTGGCATCTCCACACTTAGCAGTTGCTGATTTGTTTTATTCTAGTGCTGCGTTCCATATCAGGATGGCTGCAAGTGCGCTCCCCCCTTGGAGTGCTAAATGCATTCTATAGCCGATCTCGTGAGTATACATAAAAAACTACCAGACAACTCAAGTTGCTGATACATACATTACAGAAACGACGGATGACCCCAGCCCTTAGAAGACATTGCTGGTCGCGGAAGTTGGGATCAGGATTCTAAATCCCGGTTGTACAGATTAGCCAAAGTCTCTTTCATACACATACATAAATAAACTCGTTGTCTCTACATACGATGATGTTTTCGTGGCCTGGGAATTTCAGAGAACTGGGCAGGCTTAAGATAATGTGACGAGAAGCTGACGCATAAGGGGGTTACAGGAACTGTCCCCGCTGCATAGGGTACTCAGAGTCCGGGAATGGCGTTGGAGAAAATAGCACGCAGTCCACCCCGTTGTCTTACGTCTAGAGAAATCCGGGGATGAGCACGGTGCGTGAACTCACGCCACATTAGTACCGTGTTTTCCGCTTAATAGATCCATGTTGACGTGTCCCAGACGCGCGTTCCTTTCCCGCCCGGTTTTCAACGTCGCCATTGCACAACCACATTCTGGCGAGGACAGCACGACAATCCACCCATTAAACAGCGTTCCCTTATCAGCATAGGATTGGTGGCCTATTTCAGGCCAATTGGATTTCGTCAGCTTCTTGAATGAAAGGGACTACACAGCCATCGGACTTTTTGAACGTATTTCTCCCCCTTCATGGTTTTGTCCTTAACCAGCCTTGAGTCATTCTGATCTCTACGCAGGACTACATTGTCAACGGGATATAACACTTTATGCAGGACTTGGAATGAGAAGAAAACTAGCCGTCAGATCTTGTGGAGACATTCCAAGGACGGCCCGAACTCCGACGAGAGAAAGAGCGACAGGAAAGATATGCCATACTATAAGAGAGTATTATTTTTTTGGTTCTATTATTTTGTGTCTCTCTTAGCCACATGGAAATGTTAGACCTCTTTAAATACCGCAAGTAATATCCAGCGAGAGGATTTGCGTACTTGACGGCTTTTTCAGGGGTTAAAAATAACGTTGGCTAATAATGGGCATAGAACATGCGAACTAAATGGGTAACATGGTAAAAATGAACAAAAAACACATTGAACGCAGCGAGGGCAGAGATAAAGATAAGGAAACTTGCTAAGCGAAAAAGGTAAAAACAACATGTCAATTATGTTAGAAACGCCGATATTAAGGATGCCATTGGCTTGGGATGGTCCACACTCTTTAAGTTTTGCTATATGGTACTATGTATGTAAACTGCCCTTTGCTCTCTCAAAGGCAAGATGCTTCGATAATAACGAAGAAGACAGTTTTCCCACATTCCAAGCATTATAACCCAATGCTTACACAATAACTATTTAAAAAGGTGAGTTCACATGCGACAAGGGCCACGCGGAATAGTTCAAGGAAGAGAGGGAGACAAAGAGGACCTCTTACGGGGACACGCGGCCTGTCGTCGACAACTTGTACCTCGTCGACTAGGTCACCTCCTTCTTGGACAAAGCTGTAATGTGTTGCGTGGCATTGGGCCGATTAAGATGCCTCTATTTTGTAGATGCTGTGTTCTCTTGCTATTGTGGCCCTCTCAGGAGAGTGAAGAAATGGGTAGGGGGCGGGGAATTAGAGAAAGCTGAGAACCAGAATAACTTCATAGCCGAGATGAAGGCCGAGGAGGTAAGGTCTTGGTGCTGAATGCCGGACTGCCAATATACTTATGATTGCTTTCACAGATCAAGGAACATCTGCAGGCTAGTCAGGTCCTCGCTGAGAAAAACACCGAAAGCTGCGCCAACTGGCTTTTATTGAACATCCCTGTATCGCTTACGATCCTGCCTTGTTTCATCTCCCTATTCAGTTCTAACTTCTTGTTGAGCGTTAGATGCTAAGAGGACAAGATTGAGCTGTCTGGCATCCTCTTGGAGCTGGTGAATGGCTTCTACATCCCAGTTGGGGAGCAGATAAAAAGTATGGGATTTATCTCACGCTACCCTCTCAAAGCAGTTGCGAGGAGTTAATACACGAAGCTGACGATCAAAGATGCCCATGCCCTTCCTCAAATACTTTGTAGTTACGCGTTGAATCGACGGCTCCGACGGATCGAACACATTCTCCTAAGAAGGATAAATAGACCAACTTCACACATCCATTTAGTTAAAAATCAAGAACTTTAATGCAGTTGAACCTTCGTTTAAAGTGACACAGAGAGCCAGCTCTCTTGAAAGCCTTTATAGCGGGAAAATAAAAGCGTACTAGAAGTAGAACGTAGTGCCGTTATTCCCCGTGATGCAATATGTTTGCCCATTGTCTGGCGACGAGACCTGACGCCATTGTTGTGCCGCCGGATCCCAGATGTGCCAAGAGTCGGTGTCCACGTTGTCCCTAGTGAGCCACGAAGGATTCTGAGAGGTCGAAGATTCCCCGGCTCTAGATGAAGAACCCTTGGAGCGTGAATGATTTGTTTGTTTTTTTATCACACGTCCGGACCTGGTGTGTTGGGCGTCCTTTTTTCGAATGACAGAGCCCGAGGAGGTGACATCCGCCTCTTTCTTCCTAACCTGCCGGCCAGATCTGGTTTTGTAAACTAAGAAGATCACATAAGCATACCAACGAGATGAAATAGGGATATTAAAAAGGATGATATTGAGGAATGATATACAACTCCTACCTTTGTTTTTGTCGGCCAAGAGCTTTTCATGGTTGTATCGATATCTGTATTGCACATATCCGTATTCAGAGCGGCTGCTAGAGTCCCTGTGAGTACACTGAAGGAGATTGCGGTGGTGATAGATGACAGAATCATCACCCATTTTCGATCGACATTGTTCAGTCGGCGCATCAGTGACCCTATGGGCATGCAATGGCCAACCGTCGTCTGGTTTAGCATAGACCTAAGCAACAACATAAACGAGTAAGCAATGGACCCTGTGCCTGTGATCTCGCCAGATATCTCACTAACCTCAACATCTCCATTTGCAAGCGGCGTGTTCCAGTCATCTAGAGGGTAATAGCCATAAGCAGCGTCTATGTCGTTGTTATCATATTTAGCGTACACTTAACGGCTTCAGAGATAGGTCTGCACGACAGAGATAGGTCTGCACGACAGAGATAGGTCTGCACGACAGAGATAGGTCTGCACGACAGAGATAGGTCTGCACGACAGAGATAGGTCTGCACGACAGAGATAGGTCTGCACGACAGAGATAGGTCTGCACGAACTTACATATTGTGTCCAAGGCTGGTTTGGTTGCGGGGGTTAATCGTCGATCTGTTACATTAATTGCATATGCAATGCAGTTGCAGTTGTGATTGATTGAGTCGGGTACAACGACATAAGAATTCTCGCCGACCACGTTGGAAAATCTGGCTTCCATCCATGCGTGGAATTCTGCGGACATGTTTGATAGGGAAGTAGAAAATTGAATGGAGAAAAACCAGTCTTCAGAATCAGTCGTCGCCACAATAAAGAGGCGTTTGGGTACAATTCGAGTTCAACATCGGTCAAATCAGCACAGACTCGTCCATAGGCACTGGGGAGGGATATCTCGTTCTCAAGCATATCGCACAACTATATATAAGACCCTGGCTTGCTCATTAGCGCCCGTTGGCCTCTCGGTGTAGTGACGAGGCTGCATCACAGGAGGTCGACGCGGGCTGGATGGCCTCATTGGCCCACGACCTGCGCCCAACACAGCCCGAGCACCCATGGTTGTCGTTCGACTGCCTCTTTTGCTGTAAAAGTGAGTTCCCAATGAGACCTCAGGGCGCACAGAGTTGTCTGATGCACCCTGTAGCTACGACGACGTAGGCCGGTCTACTTGAGGCGGAGCCCATTCCTACAGCATTGCCATCCCGGCCCGCGGTGCGGACGGCGTTTACTCAAACGTTGGGTAAAGGCATAGACGAATCAGTTTCTAATTATAAGCCAAATAAACGCCGAGCTGAAAATTGATGCCTCTTACAAGAGGCCAATACTTCCATTTTGGAACCAACAGGCGGCTACGTAGTTGGGGGCGGTCGATGGCTGCTGCGCCATCTTCCATCATAGAATAGACCAACTCCAGACCAACTAAAACACGCTCGATCACTCAGGAAGGTGCCTGGCGGCTTCTTGAACCAAACGAATTGGTGGAATTTACTCGCTTGACCCTCTGTGGGACCTCGCCCGCAGCGTTTGCCTTTGTTGGTTCTATTAGAGTAACACACCACAACTTCAACAAGTCGTGAAATGACCTTCTCACTGTGTGGAGCACGGACCATCATACCTACAGGCTAGCTACCTTTCACCGCCCGTAATCCCGAGAGCTTAACCGCTCGGGATCCCAAACCAATCACTCACATCATTATTGCCTTGCTTCACTGCATACTCCGTACACAGAGTTGCAGCCTCGGGCGAATCGCTCAGAAATCCCTTGCGTTGTAAACCTCAGTCCTCACTCCCTCTGACTTTGCGCCACTTCATTCGCGCCCGATCTGCTCCCCTCGAAAGCTGGACCTTCTGTCTTCCGTCGAAGCTTCGTGGGTTACTCCTAGTAGCAACAGAACCTTCTCTTCTCTTTCCGCTGCCTCGCCACTCGAAGATCCAGCAAACACTATGGGTTACTTTGACGACTGCTCTCCAGACCAGAGATTCAGCGTGGCTGCTCCAGCGTCGTCCTACCCCATCAAAGGACGACCGAGAGGCACCATGGGCAGCGTTTGGCCTATTATCGACTGGGACCAGCGTCGCACCATTTCCGTTCTGACATCCTGGCCGGAGAAAGACGAGGATTTCATCTTCGAAGCCCTCATGTTGCACATCGACCAGGTCCCGGCCGACACGCTTTTGATAGAGGTCGCAGAGGACGGCGAGCTTGTCAATGCCACCACCAATGGCGAGCACGACGTTGACATGATCCCATACTACCCGTCGATCAAGGACTATGGGCACCATGTACCGTGTATTCGCCGCCAAGATCTCATCGAGCTTGATCGGTTGGGACTTCAGGTAGATCTTACCGTCTTGATATCCGACCTGGGGAACGACAGTCGGAGAATTGTCTTCAAGTACTACACCAACAAAGGCAATATTGCCACCATCTGGCACGAGGCCAACTGCCTTATGCGCATACCGAAACATGCCAATATTGTTCCCTTCGACCGACTCGTCGTAGATACCCTCGACGGCGATGATAAGGTTGTTGGTTACACAACCCCTTTCGTCCCCGGAGGCACAATGCTCGACAATATGTCCCGAACCTTCAAGCTCAAGTATTTGAAACAGCTTGTCAATGCCGTCGATTACCTCAATTTGGAACTAGGCATTGTCCATGGAGATATCTGCGTCCACAATCTTCTCATCAACCCAGAGACCGACAGCGTCCAACTCTTTGACTTCAACATGGCCTCTAAGCTTGGATGGGAGGGGGATGATCGAGGTGGAGGTGCATTCGAGTACGATCCGGATCGCAACGATGTTAAGAATACCATCTTTACCCTCTACGAGATCATCACCCGCGACGCACACTTTCGTGAAGAGAATCAGCCACATGAAATAAACCCTTCCATGGTCGTGGACCTCGATACATGGGAAAAGCATCTGGACGTCAATCTCGATGCCGATGTCGTCGAGTATCGCCAGGTGCTGCAGGAATGGGTCTTGGCCAGGAAAGAAGTAGACGCGGAGATAACCCTATGGACGCAGGCGTCAAGGTATATTGACTGGCCACTGCTGCCCCAGTTCCCAGAGGTAATGTGGGCAGGGAGTATGACCAGCATGCCTTATCAATTTCGGCAGGAGATGCTTGACATGGGCGCAAACTTTTTGAAGTGGCAGCGGCCAGCAAGTTGCGAGCTTCCATTGCCCGAGGGACAGCTTCTCCTTGCCACGGGCCAGGTTATTGATGGAAATACCGGAGAGATTGTTGACAGACCCGAGATTGCTGGTCTTAGATACGCGATCCATCGCCCAAGGTAAGGCAGGTGAGGAACCAACGCTATGTGGGTGAAAGATTACAGCGCCAGTCTCTCTACGAAAATTGCGTGTGTGGACTGGCGATGTTTCCTTCACCTGTGGACGGGTGGTTGGGTGAGCGATTGTCAGCCCGGGGCCCGACAACCCGTTGTCTCTTCATGACCCCATCCCGGTGTGGTACGTGATGACGCGCTCAGACCCAGGTTGGAGGCTTGTTCCCGAGCTGGAGGATATTCGAATCGAGACGCTTGGGCAGTGGACACGGGGCATGCGTGTCAGCGACGGAAGAAAATGGGCAGTAGCTGGGGAGACGGTGATGGAAGTCGACGGGAACGAGTCCGCGGATAGCGGCTGGCGAAGCACACGGAGAGGTAACAGAATCAATCGAATGACTGAGTCACCAGGACAAGCACGTTTTGCCGAGTTCTTATTGGAAAAGGTGTTTGGATAGTCATAGATATCAAGAAGCTCTGGCCTACCAAAACAGCTTAAGTGTATAAAGCCTGGCAGCTGTGGGCCTAACGGGACCCTAACAGCTGCCGCAAGAAAGGGATTCAGCGAGTTGACCTTTCTTTGCGATGCTTGCCCCGATGACACCGAGCTTCGCGAGCTCTCGACATTGCCTTCAGGCGCTTCTTCCTGTGCTTGGCCTTCTGCTCTTCCGAGCTCGACTTTCTGGCTTCGCGAGCCAACGACATCCTGGGCTCCGCGCCCCGGCCGCGCAGCCGCTGGACGAAAAACACCAAACAAACAAACAAACAAACAAACAAACAAGGTCGAAGCACTCACCCGGGACGAGAAGCGCGCCAGTCTGTCTTCAGACTAGTGGATATCGAGGGAGGCGTTGCCGAAGCATGGGCGGCAACTATTTCCCCGCTGGACACTATTGCTGAGGAAGAGACACAGAAGGAGCTGAAAGGGTAGCGGCCCTGCTGCGCGAGAACCTGAGCCCTGCCGCGCGAGACCTGAGCCCTGCCGGGGCAGTCACACTATACAGCCCATGATAGAAGCACTTCTTCGCATTGTAGGGTGAGGGCTTGGCGCCTATTCTACATATGTTTTTGACGTATTGAAACTTTGACGTATTGTACTGCACCCTTCCGTGATCTTGGCGAGTGCAGACCGTGATATAGAACTGCGTCTTCATGTGGCACGCCCGTTCATCTTAGCATGACTATAGTAAATAATTTCCTTCATTTCGTTATATATATATAACGCTTAATTTAATAGATTCACCGC
This sequence comes from Fusarium cyanostomum, assembly GCA_014824385.1. Taxonomy (NCBI): domain Eukaryota; kingdom Fungi; phylum Ascomycota; class Sordariomycetes; order Hypocreales; family Nectriaceae; genus Fusarium; species Fusarium cyanostomum. The sequence goes on from JABCKW010000504.1 coordinate 32,076, forward strand.
CCCGCCCCACATCCTCCGCTAAAACTGCAAATCATCAGACCCTCCCGTTTCAATCTTCATTTAGCTCATACAAAATACCTCTATGCTCCCAGCATTATGGCAGAATATCAACAGACCGTCATAAAACTATCATTAAACAAAGCCACTAGAGTGACCAAGCGACGACAAAGGCCACTAACTAAAGCCAGACGGGAGCAGAACCGAGCCTCTCAGGCTAGATATAGTGTCTCACGCCTATCACAATGTACAGCAGTTCATCTATTGACGCATTCAAACAGGGTTGAATCAGAAATGGGGTTTCCAAGACTCGGCAATTGCTCAAGACGCAACACCTAGCAATGCCATTTCACCACCAAGGCAGCGGGTTGAACCCGCAGATCCCTTGCCGTCCGGTCCTCCTACAAGTGACGAGTCAACATCATTTGAGCCGCAGCTTGAGACTTGGGGCGCATCCTTCTTAACCCCTGGTCCTCTGAATTCACTCGATTTATCAACCCCGGGAAGCCTAACGACCGGTACATGTTTCGGTCAGCTTTGTGAGGACAGCAGCTTGACGACTGAGAGCGAGACTGCCATCATGCCCATGGACAGCATTTTAAATACATCAGCGCAGCTCGAGAGACACAGCACGACAGCAAGCTCTTCCGTCCCAAATTTGTCCAATGCTTTGTCTTCTGAAACGTTCCTGTTTACGAATCACATTCGCCTGCACGATATGACCTTTCTGGCTGCCACTCTAGCCATTGCAGAATCAATTGCTGTAACCGCAGACGACTACCTCAACGACCGCCCTTCCCCTTTCCACCTACTAAGCCAAGCGACGAACACACAATCGGCGGCAGATTATTTTCTGGGGAGAGTGAAGCCACACCTTCGGCCGAGCTTCACTCAACTCTCTCGCCCCCACGCTTCATATTTGGATCTTATCATTTTCCCCCAGTTCAGAGAGCGCGCCGTCGTGCTCGCTACTGGAGATCCTAGCATACTCAATCAAGAGGCATTGATGAACGACATGCTTCAAGGTGGCTTGACATGCTGGGGAAACGCGGAGAGGGGCATGGGTGGGCGAGGGTCTGGGGTGCCCTGGGACATGAGAAGCTGGGAAGCAAAACCGTGGTTTCTGAAGAAGTGGTGGTTTCTTCTTGGGAATGAAGACGACGAGATGCTAGAGGCTTCCCGATGGTGGTGGGAAATGCGTGGAGAAGATGCCGACGAGACTGCCCTCATGCGCTCGTGGGGAAGTTTGGGGCCACTCTGAACTGGAATACTTTCATTAGATGGTACGATCCTACACTATACTGGCAATTCAGCAATCATCCATGACTTTGGCTGTCAGCTCTGGTGTTGAACTCAATGTAACCCCAATACAGGGCGCTGAAGCTTACGGGCTTATCAGTCGAGAGGCGCCCGCCTTAGTCCAATTATCTGTCCATCACCTCCGCTACGGCAGGGATGGCAACACGGCGCTGAGGTTTTGGCTTACTGCCTAGAGTGGAAAAGGCTGTGTGGCTTATTCGCGGGTCTGCACTACCAACGCCGGTGGTCTCACTCACAGTAGCTCAGCTGGGCATGCAGCTGGGCCACTGTGAGCATATTCGCGTGTCCAGCATTCGGTGTGATCGCAGCACTAAGCAGCGTTACCAATATACATCCCGCAGGCCTTTATCGGGAATTTTACGCTCATAAGTGGAGGGGCTGTCAACACTGTAACCACACGACAGAACGTTACCGAAAATGCAGCTGTAGAGGGTAATTGGGTAAATCTGCCCCGACGACTACGTGGTGGATTTTTTTGATAAACAGCAACGAAACTTCAGGGGTTTGAGGGATATGAATGTATCAATTGACTATAATCTGCTTTCAAACCTCGAGAGAGGTAGGCAACCCCAAGCAATATCCGCAAATAGGAGGACAGTTGCAGAATCACATCCATAACCACCATCACAGGTTACGGCAAGTTCCCTCCCTGATCAATGATCGGCGACCTTGTAGTAGCGTGACCAGACGCTCTTCTCCCGATCGATCTTAGCGAACAGCTCATCCGCGCCGGGGATAACCTTGGCGTTCTCGATGGACAGATCCGCCGCTGCCATGTCTCGCCAGATGAAGTAGTCGACCCAACGTTTCTCGACATCGGTGTAGAACATCTGACGGGAAACGAATCCTTCCGTCTTGGAGGAATTGATGCCGATTTGCTCCATGGTTGCGAGCTGCTCGCTGTAGTCGATGCCGTCCTTAAAGACAACGACGATGATTTCATGGGCTTGTTTGTCTGCCATTGTGTCGGGTCTCTTGATAGTTGAAAAGGGGGTCTTGAACAAGGCCTGTGAATGATTGAGCTTCTGTGTTGTAGCTTGTATCCTCGAATCAAGGCCAGAACGGTCTCTGTTTTATATCATTAAGAGCGTCAAATACTCGTCAAATACTGGTATGCCACTCGTCGTTGTCACGATGAGTATCGTGTATGGGGCCTGAATAATCCTATTGAAGCTAGTCTGTATCAGGCAATAAGCCATCAAACAAAACCTTAACCATGCGTTTATCCAACCCAAGTGAAACGATTGTCTTGATCGGGTAGTAAGCCCATGCAAGCAATCCTGTGAATGGCCAATACACCCCATTCATTTCATACAACATGACGCCGCGGAGGACTTCTTATCATAAAAAGCCTTCGACGTCGAAGACTTTTCTCGATTCTAATTACAAATCCTGTTTTGGAGTTGGTTTAGTACTTTACGACATTCTGACATTAACTCCTTGGGTTCTGGCCACTGCACTACGAGCAAGGACTGGTCTCATTCGTCATGTCAAGGATCGTCCCCTCGATTACTTGTTGTCGGGCCTTGTCTAGAAGTCGTGGTTTTTCCCGCGGCTGTCTTTTCTCGTCGGTAGCGAGTCTTGCTTTGAGAATACCTTCCCAACTTGTACGTATGATTCCGTGGGGCTGGCAATATTCTTCTCTTTATTAGTTACTTGTACTAATCACAAATTCTTCCAACAGGATCCCCTTCGGTCAAGTACTAAGAGTACTTGTCCTTTGAATCTCTCGACTAGAATTTCCAATCGCAGCATGTCTACCGAAAGCACCGTGTCTGTAATAAAATCAGATAAAGATCAGGCGGAGGTATGCATCGGTTCATGTCATTGTGGCCATGTCAAATACTCTGCATCCTTTCCTCTATCGGATCCGTCAGTGTTTCTTCAAAGGTGTAACTGCTCAATCTGCCGCAAAGCTGGATATACACTCCTGACTCCTACGCCGAACTCTACATTCAAGATTACCTCGCCTGCAGAAGGTTTCGCTGCCCTCTCTGACTATACATTCCACACTAAGTCAATGCATCACTACTTTTGCCCTTATTGCGGCATTCGTTGTTTCTTATCTGCAACAATGATGGATGGAGAGAACGTGGTTCAAGAAGTGTTCGTCAACGCCGGCACTCTCGACGGTAAAGCTGATGGTAGCAAAATGTTGGAACTGAGCAAGCTAGAGGTGAGGTACGTCGACGGAAGTTCTCAAGCATGGTCTGATCCTCCTGCAAATGCACCTTATGATGGAGGTTTACGATAACTTGTATGTAGGCCCATATGGCCATAGAAAAGTTCAGTACCAGTAGACAGATAATGACAAGATAGCACACCAGTACCGATGCAATTCAGCATCAAAGATGAGTGCTCTTAAGATCCCTGGTCCAGTCACTGAAAGCTCGCGAAGGATTCCTCATGGGCTGCTTTTATGTTAATACTTGAGTTTTGTACCTCAGCAAACCTTCCGACTGGGCGGGGAAAATGGTCATGGCCACTGGAGACTGAGCCTTGGAGGGTCCACATGAGATGCATCGCCGTCGGAGACAAAGCTGGGCTGTAGTCGCGTGAATGGCAACCTCGATGCAAGACCGTGGAAGAATCAAACTGGTGCAGTTGGGCCTCCGGAGCTGTTGCGCGTAGCCTACATCCATGATGGTGTCTCCAACTTCCGCAGCACCCTTACACGTCGCGGCTGGTCATTGAACTCTCTCATCAATATGGCGGAACAGGCCGAACTCATCCAGTCACTAAACAGTGACCTGAACCGGAGAGCCGGGCCGTCTGCGCCGCATCTGCCGTCAGGGATCGCCAACATCCCCGGAGCGAAAGGCACAGGGTAGCGTGGAGAGGCTGCCAAGAAGGGGGAGCCAAGAGTGCTGGGTCGAACAATGGGCTACAATAATCGGTGCAGGCCAGAAAGGCAGACAGCATGGGAGGCATGCGCTTGGGCAGGGCCTGGGGAGATGAATCGATACTATTCATCGACTTCGTCCCGAGCCATAATTGGTGTCAAGTGCAGAAATGGTGCCAAGCGCAAAGAACATGCTGTGGGACTATACGAAGGCTGCCTTACGGTAGACTACTCGAGCATTTGGATCGTGGCTTCGCAGTAACTGGGGTTTCCGCAAATATTTCGACCACCTCCCAGTCCTTGTCGATCCAGTTGCCCTCCTCGTCGAAGTTCACATGAATATTGTCGCCAGTGATCCGGCCGCCGCTGCCCGCAACGCGTGGTGGGAGGCTTCTACCCTGCGACTATACGCAAGACGCTGTCGCATATCACAATGTGCGTGTAAAAATGGGCTTCCTGCACCATCTCGTCCTCTCTTCTTCTCGCTCACATCCGAAAGCACCAGTCCTTGGCCTCCCTATTGGGGCCCCAGATCAGGAACGCGGCTCTGTCGTGCAGCCCTAAGCTCTCGACCCTCTCCCGCTGCTCAGCGTGTCGCCACTCCTCGACCATGAGCTCGTCTACGGGGCTGAGCCTCGCTTTCTGCCAACATGCGCAGATTCCTCGCCGTGTACTCGCTGTACCAGCTACTCCAGCCAGCCATCTTCCCGACCACCTTTATCGTACCGAAAATCACCGCCGTCGTCATCTTCTGTAGCCAGTGTGGCGCCCATGGAGGACAGAAGGCAACAAAGTTGTCGCGGTATGAGCAGAGGAAGAAGAATCTTAAGAAAGCCCGCAGGAGACCGCCGAACCTATCGACATCTCGGACCAGTGAAAAGGCGTTGCGGAAGAAAACGACCTTGTTGCCGTCTTCTTTTCCGATGGAGTTAGCCCAGTGTGTGCTCACCATTATCTGTCCATTCCTCAATCAGGAGGGTCGGTCCAGAGTCAAACTCGGAGCGGCAGAAATTGTGTATGTCAAAAAAATGGAACACTGTCTCGTCGCCCTCCCGAAGCTCATGCATCTTCCCATTGACCCAAACCTTGGCGAATCCCTGGATGATTCTGATGCGCTCGACGTACTCTTCATGCCAATGGGCACCGGCTCCCAATGCGAGCCGCACGGAATTTCGATAATGCGGTGGGTAGACTGGGGAAAGATACGTGAAGATACCAGGCCAGATTCTGGGAGATGGACCGTGACCTCGTGTTTGAGCGAGGGCAGGGTGTAGCTTAATGAGCTGAGCTCCGTTGTATCCGTTAACTCGAGCATCCTGATTTGCGTTAACACGCACAGTTGATCAGCAACCGCTGTTGGTGTCGCTGGAAAGACCCGTGAAAAGAGATATGCGCGCAATCCAGCGTTTGAAGATTCTGGTTCGAAGACGTTTATATTAATCACATCAAATATTTGAACAAGATTTAAGTCGGCCCTTTTTTGTTTTTAAACCCGCAAGATCACCTGCCTTACTCGAACGTCAGCGAGATGATTGATAGATGAGAGTAGGACGCCCCTCCGTACCAGTTTCGTGTAGCTTTTGGTATGGCGGAGACAAGTCGAGTGGCAGGAAACTCTGGAAGGGATATCACAGCAGTCAAAAGTAGGCTTGCCACTATGATTGATTAGTCTACAATAGGCAGTAAGCCCCCCCCTTCCACTAGGCAAAGCCAAGGATTTGAAACTTGTCGAAATCAGTTTCACGAGCTTTGTCACCCCGAGTGACCTGACATTGCAAGATTCAGAGTGGTGACAACGATGTTGGAAATAGGCTTGGAATCTAAACCTAGACAATAGACACCCATTCAATCCTCAGCAACCACGATCTTGCCTCGCGCAAGATCTACTAATCTGTTATTGCTTATGATCCAAGCCAGGTGATCCTGTCGGTAACCAGCTCGTGGTGTCAACATCAATTCTATATCAGCCGTTGAGATGCTGGACGACCTGGGCATGTCATTTTGAGGCAGGCATAGGCGGCGACAGCCAGCGAGACGATTCCTAAATACAAATCACCCGTAGCCGTGATGCCGCTCACAAGTGACTGGCCCTCCCCTCCATCACGCGGAATCAGTTCAAAGGTTTTCGAAATCGACGACCATGCCGTAACAGCCGGCGCCACCACCGTATCAGCCATGCCAAAGCAGTATTCAAACGGCAGCCCAGTAGTCTGCGACAACAAATACGTTAGGCCAAGAGAATACACCTCCAGGAGCCTATGGCGTCTCCCAGATCCAAAGCACGGCAGCGTGAGTAGGATCAACCTGTAGAGGGCGTGCGCGAAAACCCAGCTCTTTGATGCCGCGGTGAAGACGAAGAGGTTGTCGTGGAGCAGGATAGTTTTCCACTGCACTCTGTACCCTTGGATGATGATCCAAGCCGACAGCGCGAGGCAGGCGACCTTGCAGCAAAGACCACGAAAAGTGTCTCCAGATGGCGTCGCGACCATCATGATGATATTGCCGTAGACGGCAAAGTTGACGTAAATAGCAAAGGCGTGCAACCACCGCGCCTTGGCCGGTCTACCAGCAACGATGAAGAGGAGGACGGAGCCGAGGCCAAGGGGCAATTCGGCCATAGTCTTGATCATTTCGCCCTTGGTGGAGGTACGGTCGAAGATGGCGATGACGGCGCTGGCGATAAACACGATGGTGAGGAGGAGGCTGGGTTTCGTAACGAGGCAGCGGTAGGTGAGGAGGAGGATGGCACTGAGGGACGCGTTGAAGGGGATGTCGAGGTGCGGCTTGAGTGCCGCGTAGACTGATGAGAAAACCATGGCCGTGTTGATACGTTATAGATGGGTGATGAGTAAGTGGATTGTGGTAAGTAGCAACTTATATGTGCACCGGGGCTAGTGTAACTAAGACCACGTGACTTC
>JABCKW010000505.1:0-13181 GCA_014824385.1 Fusarium cyanostomum
GTAGATCAGATTGTCCCGTCCCGTCAGCCCTTCAAGCATGCGGGGTGGGGGGGGGAAGAAAATGAAAAGACGAGACATCCAAGATCCAGAGATTCGATAACCACCTGGAGAAAAGAGAACCAGCAGGTTGCTCTCGTCCAAATGTAGATCCATTACTCACCTCTTTCATCCTCCCGAGCCAAGGGAGGACTACGCAGTCAGCATTCCCCCGATCACAAGTCATCGTTGTCAAAACTCCCCGACAGCCCATGACGGCATTCTGAGATCTATCTAAGGGGCACTAGTTTTTGGGCTGGCTGAAAGCTCCCAGGCTCCAGCTAGCCTGACCACCAAAATAGGGCCAAAAGGATGCCAAAGCGTGAGTTACCCAGCCCAAACTCATGACGGAGTAACTTTCTCCAGGTTCGTCTCCCCGGAACTGACCCCCTTTGAGTGAAAAATAGTCGTCTTGCTAGCCCCTGGTGCGGTTCCGCTCTGCGTGGGCGTGTTCCCCTCCCTCTGTGTTCATTATGTCACACAAGATCATCCTGACGTCGGTCATCAGGGCAAAGGTTGACAAGATGCTGAATCAAGTCTTGTCATCCCAAGTCCTGCTCAAGTCAAGTCGGGCAAGTCAAATCGGATGAAGCGGGTAAAACTCTAGTTGCTTGATCTTATCATCGCTGCGTTCTTCTATCTATTACCATGCATCATACAGTTAGCTTGTAATTCTCAGGAGAGCAAAAACGACAAGTCTCCGCCTATCAAACATTAGCCTCCATGGCTGGACCCCGGTCGCCCATTATCTCATCGAGACCCTCCACAGAAAATCAAACACTTCGTCATAGGTGATCTCGCACAGTGATCGAAGAAGAGGAAAACATGAGCATTAGACATTTTACATAAAAGTTTCCTTTTGGAGAAGAATAACAAGAGTCGAGTTTTTTGTCTCAAGAAAAAAAAAGGAAAACCAGCCATGGATATCAAAATAGTCTTTGCTTTTCCGGCCGAGGTATGGTGGCCCCGACAGCCCCGAGGCAAGCCCGAGGGAAAAATCCAAGTGCTCCGCAATTCGAAATCTAGTTTCTGCCGCCCCGCGTAAAGGGCGGGACTCATGTTGAAGCCTTGGCCCGCCGCCCCTGAAGAAATGCCTTCTTCGTTTCACAAGTGCCGCCCAAATCCTCGCCGAGTGCTCAATTCTTGAGATGATGAAATTCGAATGCCACGTAGTAGCCCATAAACGCCATCTCTTTCTATACCTCTATAACCCGAGTTCGTCATCATGTCGTGGGAGTTGCGATGCCATGTTCTGTCCTACATCCGATCCATGAGATCACCGCCAGCCAGGCTGTTGGCGCCAGAACTCCTGCCGCTATGGCTGAATCCATTATCTGATAGAAGGTCCTGGACTGCCACCTTAGGAACCTGGGGAACAGGAAGCTTTCGCTGAGATCCATCAGGCCGGCTGATGATGTCCGTCAGGGACATTCCAGTAGGGCGAGGCGTAGTGGCAGGGGGGGGTGGCTGGAACTGGTGGTTCTCAAGATGAGGCTCCATAGGGGCCAGCGCAGGAGTCGTGTTGTGATGCAGAGACAGATTCCGTAGACTAGGGAGCTCGTAGCCAGTGAAGGGTCGCAAGCGAGGAGAGTGAGCGGGTGTTGCGATGGGAGTGTGGTCGGGAGTAGGAGACAGAGAGTCGTGAGAGAAGGTCGGCGAGGAAGGGGCCGTCGAGTTAGGCGAGTTCGGCCTCGACCTCTTGGCGTGTCGCATAGCACCGGAGTAGTGGTCATCATTGGGCTCATCGTTGGAGTGAGAGCGCGCCATGTGGTAAGAGGAGAGCGTCGGGATGTGTCCGCGCGAGCTGTGCATTCCGTGACCAAAATAAGGGTGATGGCGCGAGTTGTGGTGGTGAGGAGGAGCAGTGAGTGTCTCCCGCTCAACCTGAGTAGCGGCCTTGGCCAGCATGGAAATGTCAGCACCGCGGTTGTAGTGAACCGCGGAGACGGGAAGAGCGAAAGTCGAGTAAGAATGTGGAGGAGAGACATTGGGTGAGGCTAGCGTAGAACCAGGAGCAGAGCGGATGGTCTTTGGAGCGGGAGGCGGTGCCATCATTCCATCCGGGAGCATGTGGGGCGGGAGGCCTTGCTGCTGGTGAATCTGGTGATGGTGCTGTTGCTGGTGCTGGTGCTGGTGCTGCTGAGCAGCCTTGTTGCCTCTCCTCGAGTTGGGGTTGTTGTGGATGCGAGAGTGGCGGGTGAGTTCGTCAGAACGAGAAAACTTCTTGCTGCAGCCGGGGAACTGGCAGGCGTGGGGCTTCTCGCCAGTGTGAGTGCGGATGTGTCGAGTCTGATGCTCGAGGCGGTGGAAGGCCTTGTCGCAGAGAGGACACTTATAAGGTCGAGGTAGCTCGTTGGAGCTATCTGAGGCCTGGGCGCCCGGGAGGGGGCCGTTGGGTTTGATGACCGTAACTGCTGCGGTCGCCATCTCGACGTCGCCCTGTTGGGGTCTCTCGGGTTCCTGATCAGCCGACGCTGTGGGATTAAGTAGGTTGGAAAAATCCACGGCCGACTGTGCTCGTTGCATGTGATACGACTTGTAGATGATTCAACACTCAACTAGATAAGTGTTGATCAAAATTGGCGATGTCGGTGGGAGCGGCCAGAGAAGAGTCGCGTTGATAGTGATCGCTGGTGGGCAGTATGCGCCTGTGGTTGATTCTTTGGATTGTTGCTTGGTGGAAGTGACCTTCGTTTGAGCTTTTGAAGCTGATGCAAGTTGGTGGAGGAGTCAAGTTCCGGGGAAGCTGGAGGATCTAGCGTAACGATTTAGAGAGGACGGGAATCTGGAGGCGGGAGGGGATGGGGGGATCCAATGGTTATAAAAGAATGCCGGGCTCGGCCGGGTCGGTACTAGAACACGCACTGCGACATCGAGGGACGGAGATGGATGAGCGTCAAGCGAACACAGCAAGTGGAGGGTGGAGGGGAAGAGAGGGAACGAGCGACGGGAACAAGCAACACACGCCCTTTCCCCTTAGATGCACACCCTGCACCCCACGTTCGCATTGGTTTGTAGTTAGGTACCTGCTGAGGGTACCTGAGCCCGCCTTGTACCAGGCAGCGGTAAAACAGGAGCGCCTCAAGGCCAGCAAGGCAGGTCACTAGAGGACTAGGGGTGGTCCGGTGGACCGCTACCACTACAGGGGAATGTTCCAGCGGGTTTGCCCAGTGGAGGCCCCCGTGGGTGGCCCAGGAGTGGGCTCTGTCTTTTCTTTCTTCGTGCTTGAGGAGGGTCCACTCACTAAAAAAGAGGGGTGGGCTTATGCGTGTGGAGGCTAAGACGTGTGAAGCTTAGGGCGTGGGCATTGCGGTTTTTGGCTTGTACCTGCCACTCCACCTTTTTCCTTCCTTACCCCAGCGGGAGAAGCAGGAGGCTCCAATAGAAGGTGCACCGGGGACGTCCACTGTCAACTACACTGCGGGCTCTGGAACAACTGGAGCCCATGGGAGCCCCGTTCTTCGGACCTTATCCTGGGGGCATAAGGGGGCGAGCAGATGAAGAGTCACGGAAATTAGACAGCACAGCATGGCTCTCCCAATGTGCGACTCCAAGCCTTGTCTAACAACAGCTGCCTTCTCATCTCCTTAGTGCAACGATAAGAACCATCCTCCGCGAGAGAGAAGGAAGCGAGTCAGATTTGTCGGAGCGATACACGGGCCTGGAGACGGATAAACTGGGGATTGCTACGGCCACCCTAGCCGAGATATTTGGCCTTTTGGCCGTGGAACACCCCCGCCGACCATCCTCCGACTCTCCCCATCTTTAGGATCCTCAATCTTCCTTTTCTTCCATTTCCCTTGGTAGCGCCCGTGGAGCCCCCTCCTCTCAGAAAGCTCGGCCTCCACGTCCCGAGCGCCGTTCTCACCTTTCTCTTGCGGCCTGTGGAGTTAGCCCTCGCCCTCTCGTTCGTCCGCTTGCCTCCCCAGCCCTTTTGGCTCGACGGTGAGACTTTTCACTCGCTCCACTTCACCGTGGGCTCTGCTCCCGCTGTGTCCTTCGCTCGCGCTTGTCTCCTCGCAGGCAGTACAGTCCATGGCCGGCCCGGGGCGTGGGGCACATCAGGCCTCTTCATCATGTCGTGCTCGACTGATTGGCTTCCATTCCATGAGCGGCTCCGACTGCCCCCTTTGATCTTTTTTTTTTACGGCCATTTCTTTCTGCCCTCAAACCCTTTTGGGGTTTCTTTTCTACGGGACCTATACCCAGTCGCTATGCGACGCCACGTTGACTCGTCGTGGCTGGCTGGGCTGAGTTGGCAGACTCGGAGTTTTGCTTCATCAGCATGCCATTTGCAAAACCTTTGGGTTGCCATGGATGTGCGCCCTGATGAGCAACAATACGCAATTGCTTGTCGATCTCGTGTATCAAGCATATAATCACTCTGTGCTTTTTATCATGCTTTGCCATGCATTTGCCAGGCAGTGAGTAACCATCATTGAGATAGCTCCCAGCGTACGTAATCGCCCGCCTGTAACGTCGGACTTGTCCTCATCCTCATCATGCCATCCAGTGCCATGCCAACGCTACACTCCCCCGTTTCTCCGTCTTCTGATGCTATCGTACTAGCTAGCTCAATCTCCAGTGGGACCATCCTCCATTCTCCTCAGGTGGGCACTACAGCTAGGGCCGTCGGCTGGATTCCTCCCTGGTTGGGACCTCACGATGCTTCAGAGGTGCCATCTCCCGTCACAGACTCGATCGGCATTGGTTTCTCATTACCAATCGCTCCGGGTTGCTTTTCTTTTTCCCTCCGGCAATACGTCCGTTTGCGTCCTTTGAAGGTGCTTCTGCTGTCGACTAGTTGCAGCCTTCGGAGGAGCTATCCCGCATAGCTTTTATCCCAGACGTCCACACGCACTTTTCTCCCCGGATTTGAGGCAAAACTCTCTCGTGACATGATCAACCTCGCGTTTTGATGCTCGACATGAAAGGCTCTTATGGGTGTGATTGCGAGATGCAAAGAAAATAGAACCAGGTACAACAATAGTTATGCGAACAAATAATCGAGCGACATCGCAGACCAATTCTCGGGAGCCAAGTCCGAAATGTGGGGTATGACTCTCAACCACTCGACCAGCCGAACTATGATAAGCCCGCTTAAGCTACCGCTCTGTGTCAATCACCAGACCCCTACAGTACAGGAAGGCTTGTCTGTTGTCTAAGTTAAACTCCAGATTCTGCCTCGGCCAGACCCAGGGTCCTATCTTATGGGGAGGCACGAGACCGTCGCAAAGTGCTCCAGTCTTACTACCGCCATCCGCCATCATGTTAGGCCCCAGTGTAGTCGGGCCATTCAACGCGATAAGCGCGCTCCCCATAATACCGCCTCAAGCCGTCGTCTGGAGCGGGTCATCTCTATTTTGCCTACCGGCAAGGCCTCAAGTACAGGACCGTCGAGGCTCCTATCGTCAGTCACTCAGCAGCATGAGGCTGCCTAATATTGCCGGAGCTGGACCATCCAATGGAAGAAAAAGCACTCTGTAGCCCCATGAGCGTCCCATGAGTCGCAGTTCCAAGACATGTTCCAGGATAAACAAAAAATCCTAGCCTCAACCCCTTCAACATTTGCCTCCCTGTTTACCACCTTCCTCACATCCCCGGGCGATATCCTCGGTCTAATTCCTAGCAAACTAAGGTTTCAAATGAGCAAGTTTGACTCTGGCCTCTTATTTGCCGTCCGTGGTCCAGATGGACAGAATCAACCTCATCATGAGACAAGGCAAGATCCATTCAGCGATTCGAGACTCTTCCCTTCCTCTCATTTCCCCCGTATCTCCAGATTTTCGTTGTAGCTGCGGCGATGCGGATGGGCGGGAGCATTTTCCCCATATTCCAGGCTTCAGGAGTTTCAATCCTCAACACTGATTCACGCCCCTCCACAGTTGCCAATGTTGCTGATAGCTGTCAAGGGTGCCAGCGCTTTCCCAATTCCAACGTGGGGGGCGATAAGCCAATTTGGCTGATATCACGCCCAAATTCCCAGACGCTCAGGGACACCCTCCGGCAGATGGTAGGGATTCGCAAGCCGCCGGGCGTCTGCGCCCAGGTCGACGACCCATGCCTTGTTTGATGCGCTTCCTGGCCCCGTTTACCTTGTAGCCTATCGTATCGTGCTTGTCATCCAGCCTGTCGTCCAGGGCCGCCCTTATCCAATAATCCTAGTACCTACAGTACCGTAACTTGCGCCATCTCGTCGTCTATCCTGAACGGCCATTCGAGCCAGCCTTAGCCAGCTCCTCTAAGCAGATAAGGCAATTGGGGCCGCCCACAGCCAAGCGCCAAAGGAAGGAGGCTCTGTCATGCTCCATGTTTCTCCAGCTTCCCCTTGTGCGATGGCGCCGCGGACCCGAGAGCCTGATGCCTGTCATAACCCTGCAACCTAGCCGATTGCGGCAATTCCGGGGCAAATGATCTCAGATCTTATCCTGACCTCGGCGATTCGGACCGGCGATGTCCGCCATTGATGGCGTGGGGAATGGACACCTCGGGTTTGGCCCGGAATTCAGACGCCTGCCAGGTTTTGTCCTTTCAACCTTGGCAACTGGCATTTCCCGTACGAGGCATGAACCATTCCGAGGCTAAGCAGGTTGCCGTGGCTTTAAAGTGCCAGCTGTCGATAACACGTGTTGCTTGTCGCCCCTGACGCATTGAGATTCTCTCTCGACAAGGCGAACGGTGTCGTCAGAAACTGGTTGATACGACGGGATGGCCCAGCATGCTGGCGCCTCGGCCTAATGGCCCTGCCCCTGGACTGTCGCGTCTCGCTGCCCCAGAGAATCCAACTTGAAGAGACTCTCTTTCTTTGATTACCTGTCCTTGCGTTGTTCCTCCATCTTTCATGGTATCTCCATTGGAATCCATTGGGGCATGTTAGCCCGTAATAGGAATAATGCGAGTTGCGACATCCATGTCTGGCCGACAAGGCCAATGCGCCCGCCCTGAATCCAAGGAGCCGGTTAAGACTCAGACCTCACACATGGAGAACGTGGGATGCCAATCTCTTCCCCAGATGAATCTCGTGGCAGTTGTGGTTGTTGGTTGTGGCAGGCTACGTAACTGGAAGTACAATTCCATCTGACTGATGCCTCGCCAAAGGTTCATCAACTCCAGCGGCTTTGGTTCCAGCACGTGCTGATACGGCCACGTCGTGTTTGACTGGACCGCTTGGGCACACCCCCGTCCATGATAAGTCCCATTCCCTGAGCCAGCTTGGGGATTTCACGACACTGGGGAAGAATTGCGTTTTTCATGTGTCAGTCCGGGTCCTCATTTGGCATTTAACCTGAATAGCGGACCAGTCTCTAAAGGCCCGAGAACTCCAAGGGGCAAGTCATCTCGGTTCGGATCTAAGCCGTATTGAGGCGACAAACTTCCCAGCGTAAGTTCCGCCCCACGTAGTGTGGGCAATAGAGCGACTGTCTTCATCACGGTAATATGTCAACTACGATATTAGTCGACAAAGAGGAGGTAGCTATCCAGGTGCCCATCCAACACTTGATCGGGTTTTGAAAGCGGCTCCGCTGAGGAGGATTCAATACGAGTGCGAAATTGGTATCGTTGATCGGTGACCGAGAACTTGACAGCCATCTGTGAGAACCCATTTATCCCTTGCACGATGCTGATCGCGCCTCTGTCATACATACCAAGCCAGAGCCTCGGTGGTGGCTTCTGGGAGGTCCCTCGCCGCCGATCCCAGGGTCTAGATCTCCAGCACCAACAACCCTTCGCGGGGCTCCAGCTTTTTGCATGCACAATGCAGCGGCCTGCCATGATGTCCCTTGCAGAAGGGTCTGCGGCTCATTGGGGGCCGAGCTAGTCCAAGTAAAGGAGGTTGGCTTCCTTATCGCCGTTGCCGTTCCCAGATGATATGGATTTCAAGGGGACAATTCGGAAGACGGCCAATTCTTGCGCGCACAGAGCTGAGGGTCTGACACTGAGAAACGCCACCCTTGGCAAGATGCTGCCTCCCAGCTTGGCTGCGAGGCTCTGGGTTCCATTCCAAAACTTCTTATCCCCCATTTTCCCCGCCCACAATCCGACATTGGCCGAGCCGTGCACGTACTGTCGGAGCCCGCGGTAATGCACAGTAGCCGCACGGCCTAGCCCTCAATCCAGTAGCCGCAGCTATCGTAGTCGGTGTGGATGCTGAGAGCCTCAGGTGAGATGACTTGTCGCATCAAATCACCTATCTGCCGCAAAAATAGGAGAGGAACTGCCGTGGTCTGTCTCCCTTCTCATCCAGACGAAGCTTTCAGGCCGGGCCGGTGGAAAGGCCGTAAGGAAGCTACCTAGTGCTTGACCTCGACTTCAAGGGGTCCTGGCACTCCAGACTCATGGTCTCCTGGAGGAGCCTCCAGGCCCCAGGAGCTTCCACCATGCTGCCTTATCAGCTCATCATAGACTCAGATCGTATTCGGTGCCTTGTAATAGAGCCGCCGCATCTAACCGGGTAAGGTCCCACCGTCTCCCACCCTCATGGACAAGTTTGACTAATAAGCTAGCATACGTGGTCAAGTTGAGCAAGCGAACCATCGTCAACCAGCAATAATCCACAAGACATGGTCAAGCTAGGAAATGGCGGCGCTAAATCGTACTGATACTACGTAGTACAGTACGTTGTTGATCTGCATTGCAATCAGTGTGGGGCAGACCTGGGGGAGGCAAGCCGCTCACAGCTCGAGGTCAAGAAGTTGAGTCTTGATATCCAGAGTCGACTGTATGCCTCCTCGAAACCAGCGGCCAGCAACCTTGATCCGTTTGCGCACAAGGTTCTAAGTCCCGTACGGTACGGAGTACGGCTACGCCGGATGTACTGTAAGTGAAGCAAAGCTTGCTGTGTCACTTGAAACTCGCACGGGGTAACTCATGCAAGGCACGACAAGCAGGGTCTTGATGTAACGCCAAGACCGTATCTTGGATGTTGCAAAACGGTGGACGTCCGTGACGACGCACATCAAGCCCTTTCTCCGGCCACTGATCACCACTGATCACGCCGTCGGCTGGAATCTCTTATCTCTGTAGTTTCCCGTTACGGACTGGCTCCTATCATGACCCCAGACTGTCAATCCTGTGACTAGAAATCTTCTCCGTTTGCCAAGGGGCCGGGGAGATGGGGAATGGGGTACGTAGTCTCATCTTCCCCGCAGGATCGCAATTCGACGGGGTGAGAGATAGCTAACATCGCCGAATTTGGAATCTGAGGATCGTCCGCTACTTGAGTCAAGCTGTTAATCTGCCACGGCAGATCACCTCGCATCTTTCCTCCGTCTGCCTCTAATTTGAAGCCGGTGCTCCACATCCCCACGAAGGCAAGTTGGGGGTTGGCACTCCGTATTGCCGAACTGGGACGTAAGAGTCAGCTCAGTGAGACCAGAGCACATCCTTTCCTCCAGGAGCTAGTCGTGTAGCCAATATTTGCTGGAATATTGGTTTGCAAGTGCCGGTGTGGATCGTGAAATGCAATAAAGCCTAAGGAACTTGCTCATCTCTCCCTGGGACAAAGCCTGTGACAGCTCACCTTTCCCAACAAACACACAATGATACGGAGTACATCTGACAACTGTTCCAATGGCGAGCAGTTTGCCACGGCAGTTAATAAGTGCCCATACTGGGGTTTCTGTAGACCGCTTATCGAGATTCATGGCCGAAAGCCGGGAATTGAGTGGCTCGTCATGAGGAGGAAAGGGGAAACAGGTTGAGGCAACCTTGGATAAAGCTTCCGTGGGCTGATGTGCAGTCTTAATATCGAATGTTCCAAAGAAGTCGACCATACTGTAAACGCAAACAACAAGGTTTCAGCCCCACAGATACGTACGTAGTCGATCCGTTAAGTTCCATGATGTGGAAAAGCTGACGGAATCAACAATCAACCCAGATACCTAGGTACCTGGGTAGGTAGGTAGGTACTAGGTAGAAATCAAGATTTTCGGTCACGTGATGTTGCGTTCTCATTCACTGAGCACATGCGAGACTGCCGCGACCAGGTCCACTCACGATTGCTTCATTGACTGGCTTGGAAAAACTTCGCGCCATCGTCATGACTGTGGAGGATGGATTATCATGCGATTCACGGTCATGATAGAGCCAGTTTTGACACATCTGGTACCCGTCAGTCTCACGATGCATCCCACGATCTGGAGCCTAAGCTAACCTGCTGGGCAGACCGATTACCAACAGTCTCGGCTTCCCAGGCTTTAGACGAGCTTGGAGGGAACGCGTCATACCATGTCTCGACGGGTCTTGAGGCTCTAGATCATGCTCTTCTCGGCACGGCATCTGTTGACTCTCAGAATTCTATCCGAAAAGGTGGTGTTCAACGAGGACAGGTGACTGAAATCTGGGGACCCCCTGGAACAGGCAAAACTGCCTTGGGGTGAGAAGCCCGTTCTCTTGCATGGTTTCGAGACTAATGTACGAGGAAGGCTACAACTCACTGCAAATGCATTGTGCGATGGAGACGCTGTGGTCTGGGTAGGTCTGTTGACTCGAACACAACCTTGACTTCTTGGCGAATACCTGACCTGACTTTAAAACATAGACTGCTTTCAAACTGTGCAACATGACAGACTCGAGGCAGTCAGCAAAGCTGTGAGAAACAGTCGTCAGGACCATTCAGATAAGGGGGCGAATGCACCAGAGATTGATGTTAGTGATGCGGGTCGATTCTACCATTACTCATGCCTTACTCTTCCTCACCTTGTTGCCCTGGTCTCGCGACCGACGGCAAAGTCGATACCGGCCAATTCATCGCTCGTAGTTATCAGCTCCCTATCAGCGCTGGTCAACTCGACCTTGCCCAAGTCTCATGATGCCAAGGCTATTTCCAAAGCCAGCAAGGGTATGTGCATAACTGAGTACTGGCTGGCTCCTTGCTGACATTTTGCGCAGGTCCAAGTCGCTCCGCAAAGCGCATGCAAGCACTACAGTCGATCATGAACGCACTTCACAAACTTGCGGCAACTAGGAATTGTGCAGTTGTTATCTTGTCTCAGTGCGCGACCAAGATGCATGCGGAAAGGGGTGCAACACTAACTGCCGCGGTCAATGCCACGGTATGGGAGCAAGGGGTCTCAACTCGACTTGTTATGTTCCGGGATTGGGTCTGGAAAGAAAACAATCTTGCGAGCGTTTTTCTCGCAGGTCTGCAAAAGGTGGATGGAAGAGCGTCTCAGGAGACCGTGGAGAATGTAGTCGCGTTCAAAGTGGAGTTGGTATGTCAGGTATTGTGTGTCCCAGCTGGCGATTGCTCACATGAAGATGGCAGGACGGCGTGGCCCAGATTCCCTACGAAGCGGTTCAATCAATTGAGCTGGCGATGCACAAACGAAAGCTTGGGCAGACCGAGCTCGAAGTTCCTGACAGCGAAGACGACGAAGACTACGGATGGGCAGATGAAGACGAAGCGGCGATGCCGGCCCCGCCACCTCAGTGGCAAGGCAGCGAGGACCTCATTCTGGGCCAGGACATCGGGCGAAGCGAGGACGGGGATAGTGATGGAGATCGTGGTGAACGCGAAGAGCTCGGCGCCGACCACTAATCAACGGCCAAAAGGAGGCTCTGGTTGGAGTCGGATGGAGTCTGGGGATTGTTGGGGGGAGGCGAGAGCCTCGGCGCCGGTGAAGCGCCGAGAATGGACACCGAGTCAAACGGCGTCCGACATACCAGGCGTTGGCAGAGCCTCAGAACGGAACGGAGCAGCTCACTACATCCCCGCGGAGCGAGACGAGAAAAACGCACTGGGCCGCATTGACTTGAGCTGCCCCTTCATTAACTAGCCACGACGGCTCCGCCTCTTGCAAAATCAGCGCAAGCTGGGGCTGTGGGTGAGGGCAACAAAACCGCGCATCGCTGGGCCACAGTCGGCTTGTCAGGGAGCTTCGGCTAAGTCCGGCCGTAGTCCCAGGACGTTAAGCATCGTGGCCCAGGTTGTGGCGGCTCAAGGTGGGAGGGTTTCGTCATATTGTGCCTGGGTCCCCCAGACTATGGCATGCTTCTGGAAGGGCAAGAATTTTCTTCAATGGCATCATTGGCGTCTTGGCTAAGGACGGCCCCAGGACCCAGATCTCCCAAAGAAGACTAGCCCTCTTGAGCGTTTCTCCATCCAGGTGAAGCAGGGACAACGGCTGGCGGCTGGCGGAGGTTTTACTCTGGGCGTGGAGGCGCGTGCTCCACCGGGCCGGTCGCTCTCTAGAGGGATCCTCAGATGTACCTGTGGGGAAAAGATACTTACTTGTGTGCGGGTTTCTGCTCCGGGGTTTCGTAAAGACACACCACCTCATGCGCTCGTCGATTGTGGCCGATGGCATCTTCAACTCCCGGCCGTTGAAGGTCGCCATACCCTCCAAGCTCACCTCTTTGCCTCAGCCTTGTACCATGGACAGTGGCGATATGGCAAACCAAAAAAAACCCGTGGGCGCGCAACCTTCTCAGCTTGCTGATTGGAAGAAAGAAGCTAGCAGGGAAGCAGGGAAGACGGAGGATAGATGACGCATGGGATTGCGGGATGGGAGGGTACCAATAATAGGACGAGTGTAGTTTCAACACTTCCATGTCTTGTAATGTCCGATTTTGTGCGCATTCAGCCGGATTCTATCTATCCCGATTCTATTTCTCCAGGCTCCCTCTTTCTATCCACAACAACTGAGAAACTCACTCAATCGCCCGTGAAGTAGGGTTGCGATGCGTGTTTAGCCTGGAAACACTCCAGTCCACAATCTATCCACGATGGGGGATGCGCAATGCAAGCAAGCCCCCTCGTCCACTACTGGGTTGAGTGTCTAACGTCACTTCATGCGGGACTCGGCGCGCGTCCGATATGCAGAGATTGATGTCGAGGTTACTTTGGTTGAGACAACAAACGCATCATTGTCACGATAGAAGAACAAGCACATGAAAATAAAGACAGGGACTGGTGGTACCTGACTAATTGCGCGGAATATCTTAAGTTGGTCAATTACCTGCGTTACACTGGTTGTGACTTCGAGTCAAGCAGGGCTCCCGCTCTTCCAACAACCAACGTTAACGGCGGCTATGTGGAGGTGAAGCCAAAGAAGGCCAAAGAAGAGAAAACTTGACTCTCATGCTGGGCAGCAGCCACCATCGAGATTTTACTGGTTTGAGGGTTTCAATGCACACCGCCGCGT
>JABCKW010000506.1:0-16995 GCA_014824385.1 Fusarium cyanostomum
GCCCGACGAGCTGGACGGAGTGGGAGAGTATGCAATCCGCGCTGGAGTTGTCTCGCCATCCATCAACGTCATGTGTGTCGATATGGACAAGAAGGACCTTGCGCCCCTGGTATACACCGAATGGCCTGACGCCTTGGTCAACGAAACGGATGTGGGCGATCAGGTCAAGGGCTGGGCGGGATGGGGCGGCGAGGTACCGCACTCGATCAAGAAGAACGGAAAGGAGGAATATCTCAACCGAACCGAGGTTGATGATATCTTCAAATGGGGTCCCAAGTACAAGCGCAGACCCCCCGTCTTCCAGCTTGTATGTTTCCGCTCACGAGGTGCCGTCTGCGATATGAGTCGACTAACAGGCTGCAGTACCCCTACGACTTCAATCTTCTCTCCAACGCAACCGTAAATGGGTCTGATGCCATCTACATGCTCGGGAAGACAGGAGGGAACAAAAACTACACGCTGTGCGAACTGCGCTCTTGGGTATCCCCCAACTGTTCCACGCAGTTCAACATCTCCGGCACAGCGGGTGCCAGCATGAAGGCCCACTGTGAGGATAATGGTGACAAGAACGCCTACCGTCGGTCGTTTCCGAGGGACCAGGGCTGGTCTCTGCCTTCTATGGACTGGAGGGTATGGTTCAAATCTTCAACAGACACCGCTGTTGACAATGCTAACAGCACGATAGTTCCTCGCTGATCAATGGCGGTTATCCATGGACCTCAACGGAGGCGCCGTCAACAACAATGCCTCGAACGCCCGCATCATCACTCAACTCGCCCTCCATGAGCCCAAACTCCCTTCTTCTTTGCCCTCGATGGCCGAAGCCATAGCAGTCTACTCCAGCTCGCTCGTCATGATCAGCGCCATCGACACGCCATTCCGACATTACTGGGATTTCGACAAAGAGAAGGCCCCGCTGAACCTGATCGAAAACGGACCTGGCTTTCTGCAGGCCTTCAACGCCTCGCTCATCACGCAGCAGTATACCTCTGGACATACCAACGCGTGGCAGAACATCTTCCATGTCGTCCTCGTCATCGTTTTTGCGATCAACTTGTTCTGTCTCTTCTACTTCATCATGCGCTCCGGCCTGGTGACGGACTTTACAGAACCGCAGAATATGTTTTCCCTGGCGGTGAACAGCCCTCCAAGCTACGGGCTGAACGGCAGCTGTGGAGGCGGTCCCGAGAAGAAACATCTTGTCGTCCCATGGAAGGTGGCGTATGCTCCAAGTGCGAACCATTATTTCTTTCAGGATAATATGAGTGGCAAAGAGCCAACTCAGGGTCTGAGCACGGCGAGGGAGTATGGACAGACGATGGCGAGTAGTTACAAGAGGTTAAGCTCGAGCCGAGGATGGTTATAAAGGAGAATTCTGGGGAGCATGAGAAGGGGCCAAAAGAATACACGGGGAGTTTTCCAATGTTCAGGCGGTTTGGCGTTCGAATACATGGCATAATACCATCAAAGGCTTAGAAGTCGAGTTGCTGAGGGAGACTCAAGATTGATGTGTCTGTCAACACTACATGATTCACTACCATCTCGCCCGTGGCATGGCCAAGTTCCAGGCCATAGATAGTCGCAGACATCAAGTCGAAGGATTACCTTACCCAAATGCACTGCCACATCACGATGGCTACAAATACACTGTGCATACGTCTACATTCGCCTCTCTCACTTGTTCCTTTTACAATTGCTCTCAACCAACCTCCAATTCAACCTGCTTCTAGCACCTCTCTTATCGACAGACTAAACAGAGAGCCCAAGGGTGCCGCTTCTACGGAGGTCGTCAATGAACATGTCAGTAAGCGGGCGCTCAAAGAATGGCCAGCACGACATGATTGATATACGGCATGGAGTTCCTGGATGATGGAGATAGAATTCCAGTGTACGATGAAGTTTTGAGGGGGAATGAGCACACATGCAAGAGGTGGAAGTCGCTGTCGGCAAGCTGGATTGCTAGGACGACAGTGAATGAATCTTGTGTTGAGAGATCAAATGTGTCACGAAACAAGCATGTATGCTATTCCTGATTTCGCCAGCCAGTAGCCCTGGTCTGGGCAATTAATCGTTTCTCAAACATATGTTCCTTTGTGTGATTTCTGATCACGAGTGAGATCAGCTGGGTCAGTAGTGTTCGTTTTACTCTGACCTTTGTGTTGAAAGTTTGTTATGGTGACAAATAACGCAACTCATATGGCATCATGACCATCGACACGCAAGCGATCTCAAGCAAACGTGATACTTCATTCCATCCGAGTCACGGATACGAGTTAAAATAATAGGTGGCTGCCTGAAATGGGGCTTTGAAACCATTGCTGAACTCCCCCAGAAAAAATATATAAAGCTCCAACGCTGCCAAACGGGTTCAAGTCTCAACCTCTTCATGCTATATATACTGGCCGATTGATATCGGCGGCACATGGAAGAGAAGGGCCAACCCCTCTTCCTGATCTCTTCGAGATCAAGGAGCGACTTGACCAGAATAGCCCTGCGCCCATCAGATTCCCTGAAGTCATGCATTACCCAGACTCTGAGGAAATTGATCCATCCTTGACTATTCCACGAGTTTATATACAAGTCCAAGTACTTGACCGAGTTTACAGCACGCCATCCAGACCATTCTCTCCTACAGTTGAAGGACACCAAAAGATTGTATGTGTTGTTTCACTAACGAGGTTACGACGAATGTGCTCGAGGACTCATCTTCAGGCAGCCATTCTTCTGCGGTCGAGCCATGAGATTTGGCCATAAATATTCAAGCGAGTCCCTGGCTTGGTTCTTTCACCATTTAGCCCGTCATCACCAAATTCCTCAGTCTCCAGCGGTGCCCATATCCAGGTACTCAAGGATGAGATTCGGAAAAGGCTGAACAACGTCGCGGGCTGCCGAGGGCAACAATCAGAGAACCTCCAACAAACTTCCACCAACTATATAGTCTCCGCTTGTTGAAGATGGAGGAATTGGTCAGCGGGCTGAGATCCCACTGCGTAGAGAGCCGCGCAATCACGAGGATAGACCTCGTCCCTGCATCAATGCCAGGAACTAAACACAGTCTTCCCTTGAGACCACCGCATCGCTAAGCAGCCTTCAGCGAAGCCTATCGTTCTATGTCTCTTAAATGACGATAGGACAATCGGACTGCCAAGTTATCACCCGCGACCGGATGGATATCGGATGGCCCTTGGAGCTTGTCCGTGACTGGGCCTCCTCTAATGGCTAGCCAATATAGAACGTCCAGAGAAACATCAATGCTCCTTTTCAAAAGACCCAAAGAGAGTTTCAAGACTTGAAACACGACACTGTCGGGATAGGCCGGAGTTTCAGCAGCGCCTCATCGTCAACCAAGACTATCGAGTGCCCAACGTGTGGCAGATATCGCTCGGGTGAAGTATCTTACAGCAAAGATCCAACTCATTCGCACCAGCCGGACAAAGCGTGAGCGCACTGAGAGTACCTCAAGCATTGAAACGAAACGCAAGGGCCATGGAGGTTGAGGTAAAGTTGTTACGACGCAGTGGACCACGGAGGCTTCACCAAAAGCTATGTAAACTGCATTTGTATTTACGTTTGCAACCGAAATGGGCAGGCAGTTTGGCCGGCGGCGGCGGCGGAGGTTGAAAGTATCACGACAAGTGAAACCCAAGTATAGCGGGAGGGCGAGGTGTATCCTTGGAATATTAAACTGAGACCTTACCTACTAGGAACATGAACCTTACTTTAACTTAGGTTTATAAACCATGCTCTAAGAATCTTCCCACGTTTCTCCTAAAGGGACCCTGAATGTTTCACCGCAGACACATTCCTCTTCCACTCTACTCTATTAACACTTTAGCACGTATACCATGCGCCACTAAAAACCAAGAAGTTCAGTTTGTTTAAACTCGGTCCGCGACCTCTTTAGCTGAATCAAGAGTCGTCCGCGTCTCGAGGTACCGGACGTGTGTTAGCTATCCCGATAATACACCTTGATGTATGTCCCTGATGAGTATCGCGTCAATTTTTTCGTAGCAGGCGAAGTAGCAATTAAGGGCCACTACACCGGGCAGCAAGTGCTTTAGTAACCTTCAAAGATGACATCAGTGAAGCACATCATGGGCTTGACGGAGCTCCCTCAGGCCGGCAGGCGTCTTGTGGACTTGCTTTGCCAGCCTGAAGCTCAACTCATCTCCACCCAGGAACAGAACAAGCAGAGAGGGAGGATAACTCCATACTCCAAACTCGGATCTGTGATCGTGAAAAACAGTAGGTGAAGTGTCTTTAAACAGCGTTGCATATCAGGGTCTAACCGCCAACACCTTCGTATTCGCCTCAGTGGAAACGTTCTACAACAACACAATTGTTCATGTCTCTCCCCTCTCAACGGTCAATGCCGATCATCCCCTGTCGAGTGGATCATCTCGGCTTGAAGTGCCGGTCCAGACGGCCCTGACCATGACGGCTCCACAATGCGGCCGAGTGCGGAGGAGCCTCACTAGGAGACATTGAGGCCTGACGTATCAAATAAGCTGACCGTGATGATATTGGCCGTGCTTGGTGAAGCTTGGATCCTAAACGGCGATTGATGTGCCGTATCCGAGAAGGAAGAGTTTACCGGCTGCGAAAGGGGAGGTCAGGTTGGGTTGGAATACGGTTCGAGACTTCATGCCTACGCCCGTCAAGAAAAAGAAAACGGTGCACTTTTCGGACTTTCCGCTACGATCGAAAGAACAAAGCTAACACACCAAGAAAATTTGTCGGCCCGACATGGAATTGGAGGTCGCTGATCTGAGGATTTTGGGTTTGGGGACTGACAACCGCAGCTACGTATAATTTGGCAGAATACGACCAAGTGAGCAGGACCACGGGTTTCTCCTCTTTTCTCGCCAAGATGCGGGGGACAGCCCATGGGGAGAAGGCTTGAGAAAGTACGGGGATGGAGTCAAGTGCTGCAAGAGGTTGCACTGTCACCAAAGCGTCGATCGCCGGCAGGGCCTCGATGTCGCTGCCCACATTCCCGCCGCTGACGCTAACACTTGAGAATCCAACAACAATGATGACCTGCTTGAGGATCAAACTCTAGCAATAAGTTCTAGATTATTTCGAATGCCTGAATGTCATCTGGATCAAACGCCTGCCGTTGAGATTGTCTACAGACAATGACCTTTGTATATGTTCGGGAAATGGAATCGGAACGTTGACCTTGCGCACCATCAAACTGGTATTTGAGCATCTCTCTCGTTGGCTGATCATCAAGGTTAAGGTTGGCACCTAAGGTAGGGACCCGCCACCGTGGATAAGGGGTTCTTCCATCCTCTTACTGTACTCTGCTGCGGGTTCACTTGTGGATTTGTGTCTGTGTTGCAGCCCTTCCCGAACCCTCCAACTAACGCAGCTCTACCATTGCCTCCAAAGCATTCACCCAGCCGTCAAACCGACCTAGTCATAGTTGGGTGGTGTAGATGAGCTCGCTTGACAAGTTGACATCTAATATCTAATGCATACATCGCCGCTATTCACTGACTGGTGAGAGAGACACCCGGCAGGACCAACGAAAGCTAAACCGATGAGCCAGCAATCGGTCGAAACGAGCAAAAAGGGCCGAAGCGGTCGTGGCACTCGTGTGCGCGATGGCCGCAATGGAACGCCTCCGGAGGCTTTTAGGCCGGAGTGGATATGGATCTAATGAATAATTGCGCTACTGAAGAGAAGAGGGTTGCTCTCTAAGAAATCGAGCTTGTTGAGCTATTATGATGCCAGTACTGCAATTCTCCCTCCCCTTGCGCGCGTAACCATGCGCTCATACCTCTGTGGCAAATATCTCGATATTGGGTTGACCAAGTGTGGGCGGAAAAGAGTAGACTTACCTAAATAGGCAATGGCTCAATGCAGCAACTCGGCGATGGCGTTTTGCCCAGTCGGCCGAGCCCGGGTCTTGGCTTACCCGATCTCCGGAAGACCCACTCTTCTCCCGGCATTTGCTTCTCCGATATCACATGGGGTCATCTAAAACAAAAGCACGCGAGCAGGGGGAAACTGCAAAGCAGGAAACCAATGTGCCCACCTTGTGGGACGAGAAGAATCAATTTCGTCTGTCACTTGAGATATCCGTGTAAGTGAAGCTGGACAGCAGAGTTCGGCATCTCCTTCGACAAAGATAAAGTAACTCGGCCAATGACCTGAATAGGGGATGCCTGACAGGTTATTTCCCCTCTTTCGCCCCTACGGAATGATCATTCCAGGGCACAACACCCACTTCATCTGGGTCACTGCTATTGCCTCTCGATCAACTCTCTCTTAACCATCCTATGCTTGCAAGCCATTCGAGAGTCGACAAAATGTGCCACATCGTGACATCTACCATTGCTTTAGTCCACCACCACCGGGCAATATGCGGCGAGGCGTTGATGGCAGCTCTCGCGAAGCCCGTGAGCCCTGGACGCTTCCCCAATTTGCAGCCCTAGGGCTCCTCACTTGTTCTTTGTTGAGCCAATGCCTTGTCCCCATTAACGCCTTCCACGTCCCCATCCCCATTCCTATCAGACCATCTCCAGACCCAATGTCATCGGTGGCGATCCCCCCGGTGACCAGGCTTTGCTCCCCAGCTCCTCCACTAGTTTCAAACCCACTCTGCATCATGGGGTGAGGGATGGTACGGCTGCTCCGCTCATTCCCCAATCCTTTCCCCAGTCGGCCAAGCCGGTCAGCTGGAGCTCCCGGTCGACCTATGCAAGTTGCCTAGCTCCTCCGCAATGGCAACATCTCTGTGTGTTTTCTGCGGGCAGCATGGTGCCTCGGCTGGAGGTGAGTGGATTGTTGGATTGTTACAGGCCGTTAGCTTGCCGTTGAGCTTGAGCTTCTCGTGAGGTGCACATGGGTTTAAAAGGCAGAGACTCCCTCCTCTGTGTCGTCTCTGTTCCATAAGGTCCAGGTCATCTCCAGACTTCAGCCAACCGTCTTTGAGATTCTTTGCTCTCTTTACTCATCCATTCAAACAACAACACTCGAGGACTCCACAGGAGAGGCAACATATACGTCTGCCGGGGCAGATCCCACATCAAGACCAAACGGATACCCGAGTATACTCATCTTTGGGAACAAAAGCCCTCGCCATGAACGTTATCCGCAGAGCCTCTCTGAGCAAGCCTGAGGAGGCAGGCAAAGCATGGCCAGCCATCGCAATTGGCTTTTTTGTAGCCTTCGGTGGTGTCCTCTATGGGTACGTCTGCGCTCCAGTCCAACTGACTTGTTGCCCAGCAAAGGAAACGGTGTAAGCTGACCAACATTCAACCTTCAGCTATGATACCGGTACCATTTCCGGCATTCTTGCTATGCCCTACTGGCAACGCACATTCAGCACTGGCTTTAAGGACTCCAAAGGAAATCTCAACGTCGACACATCGCAAACATCGGCCATCGTCTCCATCCTCTCCGGGGGTACCTTCTTCGGCGCCCTGTCCTCTCCCTTCATGACTGATTACATCGGCCGTCGACCTGGCTTGATGATTGCAACCTGGGTTTTCAATCTCGGTGTGATACTGCAGACTGCCTCTACCGCCATTCCCATGTTCCTAGCTGGTCGATTCTTTGCTGGCTTCGGTGTCGGCCAAATATCCGCTATCAGTAGGTTTCCCCGTCCTCGTCGTTGCACGCACTAGCACTAGCACCACCACCACACTTCTATGGCATACCCTGCAATTCCCAGCAGTTTGTTGGCTCAACTGGCCTGATTCGCTGCGTATCTGAACTTTCCTGACCAACATTCTTTAGTTCCCCTCTACCAGTCTGAAACAGCTCCCAAGTGGATTCGAGGTGCCATTGTCGGTGCCTATCAATGGGCTATCACAATCGGTCTTTTGCTCGCTGCCATCGTCAATAATGCGACAGCCAAACGAAATGACACCGGTTCTTATCGTATTCCCATCGCGGTCCAGTTTGCCTACTCCCTGATCCTCTTCGGCGGCATGTGCATCCTCCCCGAGACTCCTCGATTCCTCATCAAGAAGAATAAACACGTCCAGGCCGCTAAGGCTCTTGGAAGGATCCGCCGACTTGATCCTGAACATCCGGCCATCACGGCTGAACTTGCCGAGGTGAAGGCGAACCACGAGTACGAGACGAGCCTTGGAAAAGCCTCGTACCTTGATTGCTTCAAGCCCCCGATCCTAAAGCGCCAATTTACTGGCTGTGCGCTTCAGGCATTGCAACAATTGACTGGAATCAACTTTATTGTAGGTTTTGCATGCTTCTCTCTTACTGGGTTTGGCTAACAGGTATCCAGTTCTACTATGGCACCAAGTACTTCCAGAACTCCGGTATCTCCAGCGGATTCACCATTTCTATGATTACTTCAGCTATCAACGTCGCGTCTACTATTCCTGGCATGTACGCGATTGATAAATGGGGCCGTCGTCCTCTTCTTCTCTGGGGTGCTGTCGGCATGTGTGTCGCGCAATTCATTGTGGCCATGTCAGGCACGTTCTCTACGGGCCAGAGGGATAACGGTGACATCTTTGTTAAGAGTATTGCCGGGCAGAAGGCTGCTGTTTCCTTTGTGTGCATCTACATCTTCTTCTTTGCCTCCACCTGGGGTCCTCTCGCTTGGGTCGTCACCGGCGAGATCTTCCCACTCAAGGTCCGCGCCAAGGCTCTCAGTATGACAACGGCCACCAACTGGTTGCTCAACTGGGCTATTGGTTAGTTGATCCACTCTTCTTCTACTCGACGGGCATTGCTAACTAGACATAGCTTACTCCACCCCTTATCTTGTTGACTACGGTTCCGGCAAGGCCAACCTCCAGAGCAAGATCTTCTTCATCTGGTTCGGCTGTTGCTTCGTCTGCATTGCCTTTGTCTACTTCTTCATCTACGAAACAAAGGGTCTCTCCCTGGAGGAGGTTGATCAGCTCTACGATGAGGTCAGCGTGGCCAGCAAGTCTAAGAAGTGGAGGCCTACAGAGTCATGGCAGCACCGCCAGAGTGTGTCTGCACCCGGTGGCAAGGTGTTTGGCAATGGCCAAGGCGAGGCTTCCCACGAGGAGAAGAACTTTGATGCTTAACGGCAGACGTGAGAGTTTTGTAAGAGTATGTTGATGATTTATGGGAATTGGAAGTTGTACGACGGAGTTCCATATTTTAAGCGGCCGATAACCCACAAATACGCGGCCCCACACGGGCCGGGACATTTTAAACATCTTCCCGAAATGGCAACAGCCCGATGAGGCAAGAGCATAAATATACCGACTTGAGAGAGTGATTCTACCTATTATCCAAATCCTTACTCAAGCGTGAAAGTCTTACGTCCATCTCCCTTGATAAACTCGGCCTTCTCCTTCGTGTCCCCCACCAGCGTAGCATCTTTGGCGCTGTCGTCGACATCCAGAACCTTAGTGTTACACTGCTCACCCCCGTGCTCCACGTCCACCTCGTCATCGTCCTTACCGCAGGGAATCGGCCGGATTACCTTCAGGCTGATGGAGCTGTCGTTCTCACCCTCTCCCAGGCCCTTGTGGAACACACGCAGGCCGGCAACCACAACGGCGTTCCAGGGATCCTTCTCAGCATCGTCGCCAGCCTCCGAGCCAGAGTCAGCGTCACTGGAATCCGAATTAGAGACCTCTCCGTTGAAATTGTTGACCTGTATCCAGATTTCGCGCTCAGAGAGATCAGCGAGAGAGCCAACGCTGGAAACGTCATCGCTCGATTCGCTCTCTTCTTCCTCGGAGTCGGCTTCCGTGGCATCTTCATTGACGCTTTCAGGCTTCGACTCTTCGCCCGGTACCTCGCCGTCCTTGGCATCGGAGTTGACGGTAGATTCGGGAGTCCGCGGTTCTTCTCCCTTGGATTTATCTGGCTTCACCTCATCAGAGCTCGACGTAGCTTCCGCCTTGTTGGTCTCATTGGTGGGCTGGTCATCCTCCTCTTCGTTGTCCTTCTCCTCAGCTTCTTCACCCTCGGCCTGAGCTTTTGCCTGAGCGACAGCCTTTTCAGCCCTTGCAGCGGCCTTCTCGGCCTTGAGAGCTGCCTTTCTGGCCTTCTTCTCTGCCAGCTTGGCCTTGCGCTTCTCTTTCTTCTTCAGTCGCCTCCGCTCTCCCCTCTGCCAATCCTTGACTGCCACGTAGTGGCTCTCCTCTCTTTCCTTCAGAATCTGCTTCCTGATCTTGTCCCTCCTCTTCTCCTTGAGCTTCATTTCGTACGCCTGGCGGGCAGCTTCCTCCTCAGGCGTCTCTACAAACCTGCCCTTGCAGTGGCCAAGGTCGTAGGCAAGCCCAATACGGAGAAGTTTCTCACGTCGCGTCTTGGCATTGTCCTTGATGACCTTCTCGATGGGGAGAATCGACTGATCGCGCACGGCGTTAATCTTGACCCGAACCTCATAGTCACCAGGCTCAAGCTCAAGCTCGACATTAACGGACCGGTTCATTCGGTAAGGTGCCTGGCTGCGGACCAGATAATCGGACTCGCCGGCTTTATGAAGTCGGAAATTCAGTTCAAAGATGTACTGGCCCTGGAGACCTCTAAAGTAGCGGTCATCAAGCTGAGCCAGGACAATGACAACAGGACCAAGCTTGGAGATGGTGAAAGAGAAGTGCGTGTCGTTGTAGTCTAGCGCCCAGGGAACGGCAAGGGTGGTCCAGACTTGGGTGACACGCCACTCCGAGGTGAACAAGCGGGTTCGCTCGAAGGCCTGATACTTACGAAGGAGGTCCTCGTACGAAATCCAGAAATCTCCATCGTCACCGAAACGGTGGTTGAGCTTTTGAAGCCACTCAGGAGTCCATTCCTTAGACCCATCGCCTGTTTGGCCATTAGCAAACCCTTTCTTGAGTAGCGAGGTGTCAGCGGGGGCGCCTACTCCATGGCCCGGTCCATTCTCCTCTACCCCATGGATTCTTGAGCTTGAGGAGGCGTTTACCATCGACCTCCACGGCCTTCTGTATCGAATAGGCATGGGATTCTACGATGCCCTTTCGTTCTCCCCAGCCACGGCCCCAGACACCGGTACTGCATCCAAAGAGGAATTCCTGGTTGACATTGAGAAGCTCCTCTTTCCAGAAGTATTCCTACTAAAATGTTAGGCTTTGATTGTCTGGGAATTCCCATGTCAAGGAGAACCTGCCTTGTCCAGGATATCCGATGTGAAAAGCTCAGCGGAGACACCTCCGGTAAGGTCCTCAATACCCTCACCACCAAAGCCGCCCTCAATCGCAGCATAGTCTCCGTGGGCTTTGGCATAGCACTTCTCGAGAAGTGGGAGCCAGGTTTCCTGGGGATGCTGGCACTGAGCAAAGTAGAGGGAGCCGCTATTGGACTGGTAGATCCGGCGGTACGCCTCTTCTGGGTCGATGCGTTCAACATCATCAAAGAGAATTCGGTCGAGGTAACCCTCGTCGTAGTCGGGCTTGGTCAGGTAGAGCTGCGAATCCATGTTAGTTCTCCCATTCAAGTCAATCCAGAGGATTATCGGGGTCCGTACGAAATCATCGACAATCTCCGAGATCCATTCGCCATCGCGGTAGAGAACAAAGCCATAAACACCGACAGCCTGATCATGAGCAACACATAGCCTCTCAATTAGACCCGTCTTGTTGCTCAGCGTGCAAAGAGCAGCCATCAGCCAGCAATCTCCATTACGGCCCTGTCTCACATCGTTGGTAGTAGGGCCATCGATGTAAAAGCAGGGCTTGTCGAAGATGTCACCCACGCGCTTGACACTCTGTGGCTGCATATCGACACCTGGCAAACTGCCCTCGGTGTCGTCAGCCAGCGATTGGAGGCAGTCGTTACGGTCGCGCTTAAGATCAGCCTCAATGTCGAAATGAGGATCGCGGTACTTCTTGTTAATGCGGCGGCACTCCTTGACTATCTTTTCAACCTTGGCGCGACACGTGGCAGCGGCCTCCTCGTACGAAGCCTGCGTAGTTGTGGACGTGACTCTGTTGCCTTTCTTGGCAGCAATGTCGGTATAGCTGCTGGAGGGGATCACAGTGGTGGCTGGAAGCTATCAGCTATGCTTTGAATACAAGGTAGGAAATGATAGGAAATATACCCTTTCCTGGATTCTTGGTCGTGAACTTGGCCCAAAACTTGTCAATGATCTGCTGCGGCGTTTGCTTTGATCGATCTCCCAGGTCAGCAACATCGGGCACCTCGGCCGCGATCTCGGCAAAAGACCTGTTGGATGAAGTTGAACGCGACGACGACGAAGACATTATGTCTGATTGGTTGAATTTGCTTTACAGGAAGGACTGCAACAAGCTGATGCTCGTCAACTCGCTCCACAGGCAAGTGTCAATGGAATCAATGGTGAGATATCAGAAGCACATGAAGAAGAGCAGAACAGACATGGCGTTGCGGGCCAAGAGTTGCCTTTTATGTCGTCGGACATGACAGATCTACACCCAGCAGCAACAATGCGTTTAAGCGCCCGCTTCAGCTCGTAAGCCCATCAGCTCGTAAGCCCATCAGCTTCACCAGCCGCCATCTCATTTCCCTCCACATCCAGATGCACTGAAGGCTGGCCCCTGTCTTCTTGGCTTCTCACCTCCTCACATTCCCAACGAATCTAGGCTCGACGGGCATGATAATCCGTAAGCCATCTCACCGAGCCACACTGTCTGCAGGCGGGACGGACGCAAGATATAACCAGAATAGGCCGTATCATCCGCGCCTACGACGCACGAGCTGCAGACGCCCGAGCATGGATGCGTCGCTGGTCCTCATAAAGAAGAGCAGCTATCCAACTGGTTGCGGTTCAGCCCTGCTCGGCCCAGAAGATGTCCACCCGCCCCATGCTAGCCTGCAGCTTGGACCCATTTCTGGGCTGTAGGGCTGGGACTTTTCGGTCAGCCCTGTGTGAGAGGGGACATGAAAATACAGCATTAACGGCAGGAAATCAAGTACCCTTTAGCGCCGGAGCCAAGGGTCACGCCCATGTTGAGTGGAATGATTTACGTTACCTAGCATGCTGACGATGCATTCTACGCATGTTGTAAAAAGTAAGACCAGCAAACCGGTCAAGAGTGGCGTGAGGAGATGGCAGCGCTAAACGGCAGATATTCTGCCCTTTCCGGGTGTCCAAATGACAGAAGCAGAGAGACACATCACACCGGCAGCTGAGGTCATTAAGCTATTTGCACACGTCTGCGAGCTGTAATCCGCCCAACTCGTTGGGACGTCTGTCCGCACCGACCATGTTTCCATTCTGTGTTTTTGGTGCTTCAAAGGTAGCATTCAGATGTTACGAGGCCCTGATAGCGACGGCTTTGCCATCCCCCTGGGTTAGGCAAGCTGCCGGCGCCCGCTGAATGCCCTCATTATCTACCTATATAGCTTTGTAGTTGCGTACTGTTGGTAACCGACTAATGGTGTAGAGGTATCCCGTCGGTGGAGATTTACCTAGCCAGAAAAGCATGTCAAGAAAGCTTGGTATGAGAGCGGTTCAGCGTCATATTTCGAAAGTCGCAGACTCTCCCTTGATGTGACATTTCTTCTTGTCTGTCTTCTACCTCAGAAGACCTCTCTGGGAGACACTGTTGATTATAGCTCCTATCTTTCGAAGCCGAAAACTCATGTCGACTGTGGTTTGCTCGAAAGGGCAACCTGCTCTTGAAATCGCTTTGATAATTAGCCCATGAACCAAAAACACCCTTGCCAGTTGCTTCACCCATATTGTACAGCCAGCTCATAAATGGGCCTCCTCCGAGGGCCACCTCACCACTCAATACTCATACACAGCATATACAACTTCAGAGCCTCAGCTCATGTCTTCTTTGCTTGCTGATGCCACTTCGCTTCTTTTTGGGGGTTATGCTTGTGTATCAAATCGTTTACAACTCTGCCCATTGCACTCTCCGGCCTGTCCATAACCACCACTTCACTCCCTCCTCATCCATCAGTCCCACGCCAACACACAACCACAACCACAACGAGACAGCCATTCAAAGACGAGGGGTCTGGGGAAGGCCTCCAACGCTCCTGAGGCTCCCATCATTACTTCTTCTCTCCCACTCATAAAACTCTCTGTTGTGTGTCTGTCTGTCTGCCTGCCGTTCTGTGGGACGTTTTCCTCCGCATCAAACAGGTCCCTGAATGCAGTGAAGCACCAAAGAAGCCTATCATCCACAGGAAACAACATCCTATCCCCTGATTTGTCTCAATCTGGCCTTCAGCCCACCACTCTCACGCACGCGTCCACTGATCTAATTTGTCGCCAGGCGACAACACAAGCTCTCCCGAGACCTGACCTTACCCGCTGCCAGGCGGGGGCATCTTCTCTGGTCAAGCCTGGGTCTCTTTGCTTTTTCTTTTCCAAGCTCAACAACCAACACATCGCCTCGCGGGGTATATCCTTCGCAGGGTGCCGTAGAATTTCGAAAGTCGTTAAGAGCCAAGTGACAGCGTCTGTCGTTCAAATCGTAGTAGTAGTCCTTGGGTGAATGATCCAAAGTTGCGTCTGAGGAAAGGTGCCAGGTGCGGGGGAGACCGCCTAGAGACCGCCTAGTAACCAAGGATACATGCAAACAAGTCTAGGTGAAAGATGTAATAAGGAAATGTCGTTGGTAGATGTCTTCTCTGGGCACTCATGGTGTTTCCTGACTGAAGACCATCCCTGGCAGCAAACTTGTCGTTGTCAGATTATAGATAGTCTCTCAACCAGGACAATCCGTGAGATTTCCAGGTGAACGAAGAGGTTCCAAGATAAATTTAGACGGACCGAAGATGCTATGCAAAGCCGAGGCCGGATAAATGATCCTGGCTATTGCATGCTTCGGATCAAAATAAACAAGAACCGGAACAAAGAAATAATACGAGTAAGAGATGAGGGATAAATATGTTCACGTGTCGGGCATCAAAAAAAGAAGAAACAGGCAAGAAACACATCTGGCGGCCTTCTCAGAACGACACATCATGGAGAGGTATCAGATCCGAGGGCCGCTGTTGGGCCATTTGCCGTCTAAGGCATAACCCAACAGCTACCCCCAATATGCGCTCTAAGCCACGGGAGCAATAGGAGCAACCGGGGGGGCAGGGACGTTGCCCATATCAACCTCAGTAGGGATCTCGCCAGGGGCGTTCTTCTGGGGGCAGTCCCGAGAGATGTGGCCAGCCTCACCACACTGGTAGCAAGTCTTACCGGCAGTGTTGAGAGGGCCGCCGTTGGGGGCAGTGCAGTCCCGGGAGATGTGACCAAGCTTGCCGCAGGCGTAGCACTTCATAGCCTGGGCCTGGCAGTCACGGGCAAAGTGGTTGGGGCCGCCGCACTTGTAGCAAGTAGCAGGGCGAGGGCCGCCAGCAAAACCACCTCGGCCGTAGCCACCAGGGAAGCCGCCGCGACCCATAGGAGCACCACGGCCCATCGCAGGGCCAACTGGGTTAGGGCAGGCGCGCTATTAAGTTATATTAGTCCACAATGCTAGTTATAAAGTATGGAAATTGATATACGTACAGCAAGGTGGCCTGGCTGACCGCAGTTGTAGCATCGACCGCTGGTGCCGGTGCCGCTCAGGCGGAGGGTAGGGCAGTCGGCCTGGACGTGGCCCAGACCCTGGCAGTGGTAGCACTGCTTTGCCTCGGTGGTACGGGGGAGAGGACAGCCGTTAGATTCGTGGCCTAGTGGCGGTTAGATATCAACGCTGATGGTTACGTCAAAGCGGTTGTTCATACCAGGCTGCTTGCCTATTGAGTATAAGTCAGTATCAACAATCGTTTTAGACGAACAGGTAAGGTCTTACAGTTGTAGCAAAGACGCTCAGCAGAGGAGCAGACCTCAGCATAGTGTCCAACATTGCCACACTTGTAGCAAGCACGTCGAGAAAGAGAAGACATGGTGAAGATATGGGTCTAGAATCACTCGGTCAGCAAGCAAGCTCGTTGAGAGCACATGGCGGTATGAAGCTGCTGCGCAAGGTGCCAGTTCCCCTCCGATTCGTCCCGCGGCAAATTATCCAGATCGCGATGCGCCATTAGCCGGCAAGCCTCCATGTCATAACTTCGAGGTGATATGGCCCATCAGTCCTTTGTGCTGGCAAACGATGCGATCCTTAGTGGCAAGCCCTAAGGCGCCCAGGTCATGGAGACGATAGCAAAAGGTCCACGATAAAATATC
This sequence comes from Fusarium cyanostomum, assembly GCA_014824385.1. Taxonomy (NCBI): domain Eukaryota; kingdom Fungi; phylum Ascomycota; class Sordariomycetes; order Hypocreales; family Nectriaceae; genus Fusarium; species Fusarium cyanostomum. The sequence goes on from JABCKW010000506.1 coordinate 16,088, forward strand.
GGAAAATATCGTCGAGCCCGGCAAAATCCATCGTCAAGAATGGAATCGCATTGAATCAAAAACGACGAGTAAAATGGTCCAGTAGGATAACGAGGCAGGCGTTGGTGAACTTGGTCGGTGGTCGAAACTCCCTTGATGCTAGGCGCTGCCGATTATTACAATATCTCAAAACCCCGCATCTCATCTCCTGCCGAGGCACAAAGATCAGATATCACCGGGAAACCCGATGCGATGCGATGCGATGCGACATGGTCAAACACAGGCCGTCGAGGGACAGAAGCTGCGCCGAAATGTCGGGTCGCACACGGAGGCCAAGGCGGAAGCCGTTTGTAGGTGGATCGATGTTTGAAGCTTCACACGCGTGATTTCTTGGATCGACGAGAGAGGGAGCGGGCAGTCATTTTCGGAATGCGAATATAACGCGATCGATGCCAAATTTGCAGGATTTTGAGAACGAGGGATCGAGAGTCGAAGTTGCGAGAAGCCGACGAGATATCCAGATGTTGTCGCGCGCGGCCAGACGGGGACGAAAGCGAAGGAGGGGCAGCAACACACCGCAACACAAAACGCAATGCAGCAGCAAAACCACGCTTTATCTTTTTGACGTACCTTTTTGGCTTCGGGAGCTTGATAGGTAGATGAGGCAAAAATAAGAATCCAAACAGTAGATTGATGAAAATAAAGAAGTTTTATAAATGTAAAGATGGCACTTCAACACCAGAGATTCTTCGAGGTCGTCCGTTCTTTGTTTCCAAAATGGAAATAATTTTGCTTAAAAAATTTTCGCACGAGGAAATGAGGGGAGACCACACAGTCACTGGACGGAAGGAGCGAATGACCACGACTGCCCAGGCACTACCTACACTACGACCACAGGATTCGATTGTGGGGAGGGGCGACTTGATTCA